>JBBHKE010001049.1:0-89650 GCA_037447655.1 Zygnema cylindricum | reverse complement strand
ACAGGGATCAAATCCTGCCGCCGGCGCGTACCTTTTAAATAAATAAATAAACCCTAATATAAAATTCCCGTAAACCTCAGGATAGCCAAGGTAGCCATGGCTCTAGCTTCCTCTCCAACTTCTCAGTGACTGAGACAAGTTTGAGAGTTTGGAGAGAGAAGTTAGAGATAGACTGCCTCGACTTCTATATTTCTTTTCAGACCTAGAAAATACTAATAAAACCATTAGTTTCTACAATACCCGGGGTTCTGTGAATTCTCTGACCCCTCCCCTCCACTGGTCTCTACGGGCCCGGCCTCGCTACTGGCGTTTTCTTTTGGTTCCGACTCCTCTTCTACCTCTCTTCTCCGGTCTGCCTCTACCATGGCCTCCGCTGCCACTAACAATCTATCACGACGGGGCATATCCCCTTGCCCAACCAGTACCAATCTTCTCCTTTTTGGTGGTGGAGAGGACAACGACGCCATGGATAGTGTCGTGTATGACAATTCAGGCAATTCTAGAAGCGAAGGTAAGCTGGCGGTGCGGAGTGAATCACTCTCCAAACTGCCTATATAAGGTTGGTCCCGAGGGCGGATTGCTACTTTATCAAAAAGGGTTGAGGGTTTCATGTTTGGGCTCTGCGAAGCGTCGCAGCGTGCAAGGGTATCGCAGCGTTCAACATTTGTAAAACTACGTTGGTGCAGCGAAATCGAGGGTTTGTTGTCACCAATGTGTTGGAACACAATTGCGCCGTTGCGCTTTCTTGTCAGCGTAGCGGTGGAGCTGCGCTCCTCTGACAGCACCGTGACCGTGCTGCGCTGCGGTGGTTGCGCATCTATAGCGCTGCAATGAGGTAACATCGCCGCTGGGTTTTGTTGTCGCGTCCCCAATATTATTGCGATGGTTCCAATGATGCGATTCGTTCCTTTACCGCGGCCGCTGTGATTGCTCCTCCGGTGAAGCCGAGTGTCCACACTTTGCTGAAACCGGCGGAGCAACTCAGGTGAATGCAGATCCTCGTCGTCCACCCAAGAGTCGTCCTCAACTCCGTAGCCCTTCCAATGCACAAAATATGGGCTAGAGTGGGAATCCCGAGAGCGACGCGATTGAAGGATCTCTTCCACCTCATACTCCTCCGAAGTACCTTTAATGGGCGGTATAGGAGTATACTGTCGTCGACAAGAAATATCGAATCAGGGTGGCGAAATGGTTTAAGAAGGGAAACATGGAACACATTGTGGATATGCCAGTCGTCCAATATATCGAACTTATATGCCACCTCTCCCACCCGTGAAAGATCGGTGAACGGACGCGTGAATTTCCATGCCAATTTCTTCGAAAGGGCACCCGACAATGATAAGTATGCCATATTAAGGGGGACCTTATCACCCACGCTGAAAATTGTGTCCTTCCGGTGAGTGTTCGCCTGCGACTTTTGGCGATCTTTTGCCAACTGGAGCGCCCTTGCCGCCTTTTCCAGGTTCCCTTGCAACGTTTGGGCAAAATCGAGAGCTGCGGTTGTAGGGAAGTTTGCCACCAATAGATTTTGGGGTAGTGTGGGCTGTCGACCATTGAGGGAGAAGGGCGTAGCATTCGTGGACGAGTGTACCGCACTGTTGTACGCCACCTCTATCGCCGTTAAATGTTTCACCCAATCCGTTTGGTGGATTGAGACGTACACTCGCAAATCCTCCTCCAAAGTCCGATTTACCCTTTCAGTGTGACCATCAGTCTGAGGGTGATAAGTTGTGGACATGGCTAACTGTGTGCCACACAGCTCAAATAGGTTTCTCCAAAAGTGGCTCACAAATTTATGATCTTGATCGCTGACGACCTTTTTCGGAAGTCCATGATGGCGAAATATCTCCCGAAAGAACAAGTCCGCGACATCCCGCGCATTGGCTGTAGTTGACGTGGATAGAAAATGAGCCATTTTTGTCAAATAGTCCACGACGACGAAGATTGAGTCATAGCCCTCCTTAGTCAACGAGAGAGCCATGATGAAATCCATCGAGATCACCTCCCAATGAACAGATGGTATCGAGAGGGGCTGTAACAGACCATGGTGTCCCGATTCCGATTTATTCCTATTACAGGACTCACACGTCCGGACATACTCCGCAATTTTGCGAGTCATTCTCGGCCAATAATACGCCTCAGCGACACGTGCGGTTGTTTTATCCCGCCCAAAATGTCCACTGAATGGCTCGTCGTGACTCCTTTTAAGTATTACATGACGTTACTCTGGATTTGTCGGAACATAAAGTTGTGTTGTATGACTCGGTCTGTACTGCCACATACCATTAGCGGTTCGAATTAATACCTTCTGTTTAATGAGTTCCTTCATTGTCTCGTCTTCGTCGTAAGCGACCTTGATCCTACTTAGCCACTACTCGTCCACTTGCACCGTATTGGTGATTGCACTGAGCGTCGGGTCCTGCGCTGCGTCCGACGCTACGGTGTTTTTCTTCGCGGAGCTTCCGTTGACATTCTGCGATGCCTGCGATCGTTGCTCCGCCGCTGGCGCAGCGACTCCGGGTCTTTTTGAAAGCGCATCCGCCGGGTTCGTCTTGCAGAACATATACTCAATAGCAAGTTCCGGCTCGAAGGTCTGAAGAAACGTCATCCACCTCACTTGTTTCTTGGACAACTTCGGTTGTGTTTGTAGGTACTGTAGGGCGTGGTGATTCGTGATGACTGTGATCCGCTTCCCTTCAACGAAACATTTCCAACTCTCTAGGGCATTGATGATCGCAATTGTCTCTTTTTCATGGGTGGCCCAGTTTAGCTCTGCCTTTAGTTTTCGACTGTCGTAGGCAATGGGTTGTAGACCTTTTCTTTGATCCTGCATAAGGATTGCTCCAATAGCCGTATCGCTAGCGTCTGTGATTATCGTCCAAGGTAAGTTCGGGTCGGAATCAGCTAACACTGGGGCGGTAACCAACCGCTTCTTTAGCGTGTTACACGCTGCGCTTTGCGCCGATTTCCACTCGTAGGGCACGTCATTCTTGAGTAATTCCGTGAGTGGTGCAGCGATTTTTGCGAAACCTTCGGCAAAACGTCGATAGTAGGAGCATAATCCTAGAAAGCTCCGTAATTCCGTAATATTCGCCGGCTGCGGTCATTCCTTCACTGCCCTTGTTTTGTTCAGATCCACTGCGATTCCGTCCCGGCTCACCACATGGCCCAGAAAATCAATTCTCTCCTTCAAGAAGTCACATTTACTCCTCTTTGCATACAACTTGTTTTCCCGAAAGACTTGTTGGACCGTCCGTAGATGCTTCATATGATCCTCCAGCGTTCGGCTATACACCAAGATGTCGTCTAGAAAAACGATTACAAACGCATCCAGATACTGCCGAAAGATGGAGTTCATCAGATGCATAAAAGTTGCTGGCGCATTAGTCAACCCGAACGGCATCACACGAAACTGGAAATGGCCATACCGAGTTCTAAACGCCGTCTTTTCCACATCCTCCTCGGCAATTCTGATCTGGTGATAACAGCTCCGCAAATCTCTCTTCGAGAAATATTTAGCACCTCGAAGTCGATCCAACAATTCATATATTCTCGGTAAAGGTACGCATTCTTCACCGTTAGCTTGTTTAGCGTTCGGTAATCCACACACATACGGAAACCTCCATCTTTCTTATTTACGAAGAGAACGGGGGCTCCATACGGTGACTTGCTCGGTTCGATTGCTCCGGCTTTGACTAACTTCGCGAGTTGCTTTTTGAGTTCGTCCATTTCGGTGTAGCTCATCTTGTACATCCAATTAGCCGGGGGTAACGCTCCAAGAACAAGCTCTATCTTGTGGTCTACTTTGCGCTTCAGAGGTAATCCCTCTAGGAGCTTTGGGGGAAAAACATCTAGGTACTCCTCGAGAAGTTTTTTCACGACTTCTGAGGCCCCTGTAGAAGTCTTTCAGGTGTCGTCACCTTCTTTTGAGTCGAAGTTCGCATCCTTCTTCTTCTATTCCTCCGAAATCTCCTCCTTTGCCTCCTCCATTGGCTGGACGACTGCCATACCTATCGTTTGCCTTTTTTTGAGTGCCCTCTTAAGCAATAAGGCTGAAAGTGGGCGTCCCTCTTCCACTCCCTTACCAACCGCTTCCGTTTTTACCTCAAACTCCTCTTCACCTTTCTTCAGTCTCATGTCGCCACTTCGCCAATCGTTCGTCGGATTCCATTATTGTAGCCACGGCTTCCCTAAGATTACCTCATGGTCTCCAAGAGGTAATACATGAAGAGTGTCATACCATCGGAATTTCCCGATTCCAACACGTAACCGCGGAGAGCGATGAGTAATGGACAGTGAACTTTTGTCGACCGATTGTACCGATTGAATATCTTGTAGCACCACGAGAGGAAGTTTGAGCCTCTTTACCGTCGCCTCGTTGATGAAGTTTCTCGATGCTCCAGAGTCCACCATGAAGCTAATTGCACGTACTCCAATCTGACCCCAAAATACCAAAGGGTCTCCCCCATCACCGGCTAACCTCATGACGTTAAGTTTCCCCTTCTTGGGACCTGTCCGTTTTGGACATTCTCAGGCCATATGGTCCGGGGAACCGCACTGGAAGCATAAGCCATTTTGCCTCCTCCGTTGGAGCTCCTCGGGAGACAAGTTGTTGGTCTTGGTCTTGATAGTCTTCTTCTTTTTCCGCAGTACGTTGACCACCTCCTTATCCTCATCAATTGTTCCGAGCTCCATGGGAGTCGGACCATCGTCTCGTCGACCTCCTCCGTCGCTGCTCAACCCATAATGATAAGGTCTACCGAAGGTGAAGTCGACTGAATCGGTCCCCTCAGCAAACTGAATGATTGCCAAGAGACTAGGAGTTGTACTTTCCCGGGCAAGCCATTGTTCCACATCCCTACGATTAGATGATTTAAGCCCCTTCACGTAGCGATCCACAGCTTCATCCTTTGTCATCGTAGGTATTTGAACCTTGCACTCAAAAAACCGTTGTGTGAACTCCAACACCGAGGTTTGTTGCTTTAACACTGCAATCCTATCTCTTGCAGCATTAACCGAATTGACGGGTTACCAAGCGTCACGGAGGAGTTGAATGAAGAGAGCCCACACGGTCGGTATCTCATCATTCTCTACCAATGTCTTCCACCATGCTCCCGCTGCCCTATTAAGAAGACCACCCGCGTAGTGAATCTTCTCATGGTTCGATACGCTAGGAAAGTTTTCGAGATATTTCGCAACGGAGAATAACCATGTGTCAAGGTTTTTGTGTCTTGCAAGATCAAATTCGTCGGGAACTCTTAGCTTCGGTCTCCTTAAGTCTCTCTTTGCCCCTCCATGCGATCGTTCACCAAGACGAGCTTCCAATGTTGCGACGGTGTTGCTCAGTTGCACATTCAGTAATCTAACGTTTTCTAACTCCCGGAGAACTTACGCTAACATTTCTGCGGTGGATAAGTCGTGGTCGGCCATGCTGACAAGTCACAACGAGAAGCTCTGATACCAGTGTAAAAGGGACAAAATACCACAGTGCACAGCGGAAGATACCAATGACCTCCTCGTAGCAACAGCAAGATTCACACCACAAGGACAGGTAAAGGTTGCGTTTTATTACTCGGGAGAATATTACAATATCCAGCGCTCGGTGCAAAGGTCTACTCAAAGAGTGTCTTGCTGACTAGGCCTACTTCACTACATAAACTAACTAGCTGGTAGTCAGCCTAGTACTGTACAACTGTACACGTGGACCGTCCTGGTCAGTCGAGATACATCCAAAATATACTTCTAGAATTCTACCGTTCCATCTACATTCTGCGGCGTTGATATACTGCTATGCTGCGCTGCTATACTGCGCTGTTATGGTGCTACGCTACTCAGTTGCTACGCTGCTTAGTAGCTACGCTGCTATGTTGCGTTGGTCTGGAATCACAACTGCGTTGCTCTGACACCGCAACTAGTGCAGCCTAGTTGCAAGCTACTAAGTACCCAACTCTGTAACCGTGTTATAGTAAGGAGGTAGACGAAGAATATAAACCCTCGGGGTCTACGTCGGACGAGCCAATGGAGGAAAGGGAAGAGCCTACGGAAGAGGAGGAAGAACCGAAAGAAACCGAATCGTCGGACATTCAAGTCACGAAAAATGATGAGGATCCCTCAACTCCAGACCGGCAATCTTCGGAGAGCTCGGAGAGACGC
Source organism: Zygnema cylindricum (assembly GCA_037447655.1). NCBI lineage: Eukaryota > Viridiplantae > Streptophyta > Zygnematophyceae > Zygnematales > Zygnemataceae > Zygnema > Zygnema cylindricum. Next base: position 83,497 of record JBBHKE010001049.1, on the reverse strand, counting down.
ATGGAGGAAGAATATGGAGACGAAGATGAGGTTGTCGCTTTTCCACCATCACCGAATCGTGATGGAGCTCTCGTGGTGGTGCAAGGATCTCAAAATTTGACCGAGCGTGATGTGCTAATTCGAGAGGAAAAACTCGATTGGTTTTTCTCGCCTCCAGTCGGAGATGATGTCATAAATGGCTTTCGACCGACGGCTGCTCATTACATCCCGGTCGAGGATTGGCCAGACTATTGGCGTTACGGAGAGGCTCGGCCTATTGACCGGTGGTTGAACCCTGTCCCACAAATTCTCGACATCCCTCCGGATGTCCCCGCCCAGTGAACATGGTTGTACATCTTATCATACAACCATGCGTCAACTTTCCCATTCATTAGGCGTTTTCAGCCTAATGGTGAACGTTTCACATGGATTGTACGTCGACCGATTAGATTCGAAATATATGGCCTTGAATTAATCCGACATTATCACCCTTGGGACCCACAATTATTTACCATTCTATGTCGTGCAATTCGTACTCTGGAGCTAAACGAATTTTAGATGCTCGAAGTGCGGTCTTACAACGCTTCCGAAATGTGCAAGTGAGGCGTACGTATCTTTGGGAAATTCCAAGGGTCCCACATGTTGAAGAGCCCCCTCCACCACGGGAAGTACAACGATTGAGGAATGAAGTTCAAAATCTCAATCGCCGTTTGGAGTCTCAAGAAATAGCAATGTTAACGGTTCATCGCTTAATTAATAATCCAACTCAAGATCATGCTGAAATTAGGCGACGTTGATGGGAGATGACGAGGGTCAATTTCGTGGCCTTCATTTGAAAGAAAGGTATCTCAATTTAGCCCTCAGTCTACATTGGGTGCCACAATGTTTTGTTTTCTTTTATTTATCATACAAGTGTGAATTTAATATTTCTCTCTTTTTTTTTCATCGAATGCATGTAAATTCGACTTTAATTCCTACATTTGGTTTTGCTGATATCGCCACTGTGTTTGATAATCCTCTCTCCCGCCTTAACGACGACACAAGGTTGTTGCTAGTTTGTCAATGAAGTGAGGATTGTTCATCAGTGGTCGGCAGTTGACTACATATCAACGATGTTTATAAAAAAAAAAAAACTTTGCAGATATAACGACGAGTTTTTGTCGTCGCTGAATCTGCAACAGCAACTTTTCGTCGCTCAATATTGTCTTTTGTTTTTTAGAGTCGTTCCAATTTGTTATACAACTTTCCATTCAAGAATCTCATTAATTCTTTTGACATTGATTATTATTTACTGGGTACCAGAAGGCTAAGCGATGGTGTGTAGAGAGGAGGTCCACGCTTGATGGAATACGAGAGATAACCTGGACGTTCTCTACATCTAGTTTTGGGACAAGATCTGTGGCGGTTACCAAGGCTTTGCCGGGAAGAGGAACGAAGGAAGCTGCTCGGGTGACTGTTATACACGAGGAGTTTTTTCGGATTTGAACGTTTTAAGAAAGCGGGTATGAAGATTCTCACCTCAATTCTCGGGGACATCGCTAGGGATATAATAAGAGAAAGGAGGAAGGAGTACGACCCGGAATCGTTCAGCAATGACGGGTTCGAAATACATCCAATCATCAATTAAAGGTGGGTGCAAAGGTGTCAAGAGAAGCACAACATTGTTGTGCGTGTGCAAAAGGGAAAACTACAATGTAGTCCTTAGAAAGAGAAATTCATTGAGCGTACCGTAGCCTTCCACATGGGCGTTCTGAGGCGGGGGTTTGAATCCGGTGAGTCTCTTTCTACTCTTTTTTTTATTGTGTTTTATTTTCGTTGTATTCCGTACTTGACGACATACCTTAAAAACAAACTAAGCTTGTTTCGGTTTGGCGACGCATGCATACCAGGAATTTTCAACGAAGACCTCATGGAAAACATGGATGAAACTCACATAATCATCAACACTGATAATTGAAAAACGTTAGGGTTTCGAGGGGATGATGTGGTGAAATACCCCGACGTTGCCGGTGGAGGTGACTCCATGACTCTCATGGTGCGAATCAGTGGAGGGGTGAACGCTCGTATCGAGAACCCGATGATAATTCTTGCATATCGTAGCAAAAATTACCCGATACAAGGTTTACCGGACAACGTCCCGGGTGTGTTTATCCTCATCATTTAATGTTTTCAAACAAATATTTTATGTCGTTTACTCTTTGATGAATCTTTCTCTATTTCTCTCCATCTATGTTTATTGGTTTCAATTTCTAATCTATATCTCTCTACATTGTCCTCTTATACCTCCTCCCCCATTATCTTTTTACAAAATAAAGAAATTTAGAATTTTTAATTTCCTATCTTATGTTATCTCAAACAATGACACTTATTATAAGCTACCTTATGGTTCACGTAGCTTGCTTTACCTCTAATGCAAATGGAAGCAAACAATACAAAATGTTAATTTATTTCCTTTTTTTGTGTATTATATATCTTTGCAGGCGTTTGTTACCGTACCGGTCCGAAGGGGTGGAATGATAAAACGGTGTTCCCATAATGGATCGAAGAGGCAAGGTCTTACCAAGGAGATTGAGATGGACGTCAAAAAATTATATTTCTGGACAACTGCGGTGGTCACAACACGTCTCACGAGTTGGAGCGAGTTCTAGAGGCCAAAAACACAGTGTTACACTAATTTTCACCTAATGCAACGCATGTTGTTCAACCGGTTGACTCTTTAGTGATTTCCAAAATCAACGACGTGTGGGGTCGCATTTGGGACAGTTGGAAGGTGAAAGGAATTGAGAACGGTCAATGCGCTAAACCTTCTAGCCGTGGATTGTCCGGTAAATTGGATCGCCCGGTAAAGCATTTTTAAAAAAATTGGCAAGGGACTCTATCCGAGAGGTCAATGCGATTAGAGACAAAGACGGAATGACTTATGCGTGGAAAGCAATGATTCAATGTGGCTTGTCTCTACGCGACTGAAAGTGGAAAGAAGACATGATCACATAACAATTGCGAGGCATAATCAACAAATATCGCAACCACTTCAAAGGCAAAGTTGTGGAACCCCCTTGCTCGAGGGCAAGAGAATTCCTCCAAAATATTGAAGATGCCGACAATCAACAAGATAGCATTTTCAATGAGGGGGGGATGAGCGGCAATGAGTTTTAAAGATATTTTATAATTGCCTATTGTTTTTTTGTTTTTATATATTTGTTTGGGAATGGTAGTTTAATTATAGTGTGGGAAACGCGGTTAAACTTGTGCCAGATTAATGTAGAAATTAATGGAGTCCAGTATTTATTGATTTCATAGGATAAAACAGATTTCGTATGTGTGTATGGCTTTTTTATGGGATAATACAATTTAGGTTTTTTTGAAATTCTCGTGCCTTGTGTATCATGTAATTTCATGTATTTTTATAAATTCTTATGTATTTACCTTTAGATCTTGTTAATTTGGTGTTCAAATTTTGAGAGTGCTTCTAATATGAACTCATATTTTTTTGCAATGTACATCTAACCCTAATCACCGACAACTATGCTTCGTCGCTGATTAGGCTTCTAATTTGAACTCATAAATTTTGTTGCAATGTACATCCTACCCTTATCAACAACGACTATGCTTCGTTGTTTGTTCATCCTCCTTCTCGGAAATTGATTAGTTGTTAGTTTCTTAAACAACATATACATCGCACAAAGTAATGGTTGCCCTTTCAACGACGAGAACTTGTCATCGCAGGATAGAAATAAACCAGCGATAACATTTTCTTATCATATCCGACAAAGCAGAGGCTGTGTCATCGCTAAATGGAAATCCAGCGACGAAACAATTTCATCATCATCTCCGAGACTACAAAAGGTGTTTTGTCGCTCGACAGAAAGCCAACGACAAAACAATTTTCTCATCATCTCCGAAAAAACCAGAGAGTTTAAATTCGGTGAATTCAAAACATATAAGCATTTGTTATTATGTTTTTGTTCTTTTGAATAGCCTTTCAACTGCGTGGTTGTTTCATCGCCGGTTCATGAAGTTTCGGTTATCATTTTACATGGGTATTATTATGTTAAAGACCAAATATTAGGATTTTTCATTTATAAAAAAAAACACAAAAAAACTAGACAATAACCATTAAAACAGTAGTGAAAAATCAAATGAAAGTTTTCCGGACAGGAAAAGCTAAGATGAAAAAATATTCACGGTGAGAAATAAAAGAAAAAAATCATATTTGAATCATATACAGATGATTCACAAACGAGAAATGCCAAGAACATATAATATATTTAAATACGATAGTGTCATCGATTCAACATGAAAACATTTTAAAACACACACAATGAGAAAAATATATATATATATAAAAAGTTGACACATATAAAATCATTCATTAACAACAATGGAAGAAGTAAAATATTTATATAATTCATGATAATATCTTTTTACAACGTTAAACTAAAACAAAAAATTATCTAAGGCCTATTAATCTACAATAGTCAAAAAAACTCTAAATAGTATTGAATTTTTAACATTTTTGCTTCTACCTCGGAAATCCTCTTTAAAAAAAAATAAAATCTTCATATTTTACACACGCTAACTAAGTATCAACGATTTATGATAATAAATATAGATACATGAAAGGCTCCTGAAGGTATTATCCATGCGCTTTTGTACGCTCGAATACCTTCAATTTGGTATTTTCTTATTCCTTACGACCGCATAGGTGATTTCCAATACAACAGGCAGTCGAATATAAGTTCATCGTCGATGAAAATTTAAGATATACAAAAGAGACAAAGATAACGACTTAGTAGGGGGTATATGGGCTTGACAAATGTAAAGCAAAAAAAACCGACAGAGAGAGAGACTAAATGAGTATGTCATATTCGGAGATGGCAATGAAATGTATGGAGACATAGCGACAAATTGATGGTGGATGGTGAACGACCAGGGAGATAAATAAGGCGTACGGGCGAGAAGGGAGATAACATGGAAGATGGAGTGACAAAAATTTAGAGAGGGCACGAGATACAGAAGTAGGGAGAAATGATAAATGATAGATTGAAAGAGATAGATAACAGGATGGAGAGCAATGATGAGAGGGAAACGGGTGTCAAAGGATGAGTAAATATTCAAGAGGGAAGACGGGAAAAATTACCGATGAGGTAGTGAGTCACGAAATAAGCGGGACACAAAACGAAAAAGAGAGTAAAATGGGGAAAAAGTGAGTCTGAACGAAAAACAAAGAAATGATATGAGACAGAACGAGGGAGAGAGAGAAAGTGAGAAGAAGAGAGTGAGAGAGAAGAGTAAGGAAAGGGAATGGGAACAAATGTGTGAGACGGACAATTAATACAGGGAGAGGTTAAGAGCTAAAGAGGTTGAGAGAATGAAAGAGGAAGAATAAGGAGGTAGAGAGCGCAAGAGAGATGAATAAACATACTGAGATGCGTACTTACCAATGATTTCCTAATAATCCCGGAAAAATTTAGCGACGATGTTAGCTTGGACTTCCTTGTTGTTCCACCATATTACAGCCTACAATACTACCGCTGTAAACCCTAAAAAGAGGTATAGATTACCGGATGCCGCATGACTAAGTGAGGCGGCAGGGCGATGATCCGCATCCTACCCAAAAATGGCGACGTCGTATAAAAATGGATCTGCGAGATCCAAAGGCCTGCCACCAAGAAATGAGGATGTGGTTGGGATTTGTCTGACCACGAAATATTTTTTTGTGTTTTGTCCGCATATGCCGTTGGTTTGTTATCAGTTCTAATTTTCAAGGCGTCGCGTTTTTTCAATTCTAAATTTTGTAACTTCACTCTAATATATACAAAATATGACACTAATTTGTTGTCGTTTTGTGAAACATAACCCATTTTAAAGTCAAACTTAACTCTAATAAACGTCTATTTCGTTCAAAGATTTGGTATTACCGTTATGTTCACTTTGACCCTGTAATAGTGTCAACATATACTCTATTAATCTAACAGGTTCTCAAATAGAGTTAAAAAGACACAGTATTACACTTAACATTTCGCGACTATCAACATGTGTAAGTATACAACACTACGTTGACGTAACATGGACAGTTTTTAGCATGTGCACATGTTATCCATTCACCCTATCAGACACAAAAACGAACGTCTGAAGGTATGCGAACGCCTATTTTACAAACTCGACTCCACTATTTTTCTAAACGCAGCTTTGTATGCGATCGACGTAAGTTAACTACAATTTCCGTACGGATTTCGATAACGAAGTACACTGTTGTACGAACAAACTACTTTCGTACACCACACTATTCACGAAACAAGTACGGAAAACCATTAATGCTAATTTACAAAAACCGTGATTAACGTCAAAGATAAATTATATTCATTCACTGTATTTCGGATATCAATGTCAAAATTTTGGGGTGCCGATATAGCGTACATAAGGCTAATAACGATTCACGGTGTACTGTGCCTTTTCTAGTCAGAACTGTGTTCATAAACGGCCGCATCCAAACCTGCCCTCACTTTTTGACCGAGAGGATGACCGGCAGAAAAGGTACAATGAAGATCCTGAAATTGACGTTGAACTGTTAAAGTGTGCATGAACAAAGAACCAGTTGCGAGCACACCTTCTCCGGATTCTCCAGCCTGTTCGAACCTGAGTTCGTTAGTACACATGACTGGGACAAATTCGTAAGTACAATTCTGTACTATTCCAATATCGCTCGTGTGAAGTACTGTACTGCTATGGCCGCGTCGCTAATGTCGGTGGGGATTTCCCACAGGGTGAACTTCCAATAGGCAAAAAGTGAGGTTCATTCTTGTAATAAGTACATTTTCGTACAAAGGCCGTAGTGTTTTATATTTTTTTTTATAAAACATGACAAGTGGAGATTAGTGAAGATTCTCCAAACTATTGGGTGAAAATTTTGAAAGTCCGATTTTGAGTTTTCGAAGCAAACGCTCTTTCTGTCCAATCTGTGGCAAGTCTCCTAAACTGTCCTTAGGAGGAGACTTGCCAGATAGTGAACGTGTCTATTGGTACACTTAGAAAAACAAAAGTATCATCCACGGCGAATGAGTGATGACGTTCTCAGAATTGCCAAAGACCACGTGCCTTTGTACAAGGCGGATTTGAAAGCAACGAAAAACTCTTTGACACATGATTTCTCTCTCTCACGACTCTTTTCTTTCGTGTAAATGACTTTGCGTACAAAATATAATGGCTAATGATAAAGTACAAATTATTATTTTGAAAATGATTTTGAAACAGTTGGTACAACAAAATGACAAGAACGTACAAATTATACATTCGCGTAGCGCTGCTAGATATTTAAATTTGCGTCCGTCCGTACATACGCTGTTTAAATTTTGTGCTATTACAATTTTATATTCCCGGCCGGTTGAACAAGATCATACGTGGCTATAATTGCAATCCAGCACGTCACCAATTGGTGCCTCGTTGGCAGAACCTAGTGGAGAAGTGATACAAATACTACTACCAGTAAACGTCTCCGTACTATTGCTGGAAATGCCTGATGAGGTTCACCCTAACACGTGCTCATCTGGTCCTGCCTTAGTGACACACAAATATCTCGTGTCGGGACCAACATCGTTTGCTAGTGTAGTGTAGTATAGCAAACGACCCGGTCAAGGTGTGAAACAGCACCAAACTACTCTATCGTGTATAGGAATTGCTAATCGCAGAGACAGTTTTTGCTACGTGTAGGTACACCGCCAATTGTTATTCTAATTTGGTCGCCCTAATTTTCCACTCTATCACGTAAAATAGAGTAAAGGATTCTAAATTTTTCATTATACTATTTAAAGTGTTTTTTTAATGAGCGTTAACAAATCTAGTACAGTGTCGTTTTAAATAGTGTGGCGTACGATCGGTGTCTTACTCTGTAATATTATAATTTATTAAGTAAAAAAGCACAAATAATGATTTAATGCAGGTCGTTATCATGTAACTGCGTTTTAACATACCACGTAGTGCAAACGTCATTGTGACGATAAACTATACGTTTTATCAAATTCTGTACGAATACCTAACTTACATTCGAGATGTTATGCGCGTCAAATTAGACTACTTAAATAAATTAGAGCAAATTTATTTTTTAAAAAGTTATATCACACAAATTATAGTTCACAACACTAATTATTTTGTTCTCTTTTTTTACTCTAATTTTTTCTTTACTCTAATTAGGATTCGCGGTGTAGTTGTCAAAAATTGTACATTTGAAGTACAATATAGTACAAGTTACGTACCTTTTAGTTCAAATTTGACGGTCAATCCGTCGAACAACTTTGATTCGCGAAATATTGTAACGACGATTAAAAAAATGTTACGCTTGCAAACGTCGACTGTTATAAAAAAAAAAACAATTCACATGGTCGGCGTAGGTTTACTGTAACAAAACTTCGACAACCACATGTAAATAAAATGGTTGCGCGCAGGTAGTTTCTCATTTCAGGTGAGCTCCACTGTGAGAGCAAATAGTGACATTTATGATAGCCGCAAAAATGGAATCTAATCGCAAATCGTTACGTTGAAAACAAAAAGATACGCACTTGTACGAAACGGTACGACCCTTAGTAAACAACCCCACATTTTCGCTAATGGGAGGCCACCTTAAGGGTGTGTCTCTATGTATTTAAAACTTAGGGGAATTACTTTGTTTTTTAGCGCAAATCCTGCGAACCCGAATTTCAAGTGTCTCTATGTGTAAAAAAAAAATGTTACTTAAGGGTGTGACAATTGTATACGTTGAAAATGCCTGTGACGGTTGCTAATGTTTACAATTTGTAATCACACGCCTGATTGTTCAAAATAGTCAATGACGTCGCATAGTTTTAGGTGACATTTGTAAACATTTACCTTTTCAAACCCTTTGTCTATGGATGTTGTCCATGGCTGATGCTGCCTTCCCTATACGGTTGCCTTCTTGGCAATAAATCTCTATTCCTATATCAAAAACCTAATCTCATGTTTGATTTAATCACCAAAAGTTGAAGTTTTTTTTTTTAACTCCTAAAGGATGCATTGATATTTTCATCATTGTGTAAAGAGTTAAAGATAGTAAAGAAAAACAAATAAAAATAATCATAATAATCATAATAAAATTTGGTTTTAGAATAACCGATATGCACAGTAGATTAAGTGTGACGTATTAAACCCAATAAAAAACACAATAATTATATATTTTTTTGGTAATCTAGTTTTCTCCAGCTTCCTTGCGGTCAGCGAAGAGCTGTCTTGTGAAAGGATGAGAAATAGTGAAATTTGAAAGAGTGATGCAGTTTGAAGGAGAGAATGTGAGGCCAAGTGACAGAGGCGGCGTGTGCAACTTGTTGAGGCGCCCTCAGAGATTTCTCACGATTTTGTCAAATGACATCGAAATTTTCAGACCTCTGGAATTGAAAAATCCGTACTGAACCAAACCCTACAAAACAAAACAAATTGTAAACTTTGATGGGCAAAAAATATCAAATACTGTACCTTTCGCCGTCTCTTAAGTTCATTTGAAATTTTCTTAAAAAAGTTTAAACGTGCGAATATGTGTTCCTATTTGTTTTTTGAAAATACTTTGTTTCAAAACACATCTTTCATGTATTTTAAATAAAAGTTTGAAGATGGCGTTTTTTTGCGTGGTTCTGGGTCGAATAACACAAGACGACAACATGTATTACATCCTAATATCAATGATGACGCATAATGTACTTCTCTTTTTTTCTATTTTTTTTTCGGTTCAAACTTACGCTGCACAGCTCTAAGTTTTACAAGAAAACGGTAGAAAAAACACCCTTACTTTAGCAAATGGAGACGCACCCTAAGTTAACTGTCATAGCATATTCCCACCGGAGCATTTGTAACATTTTGCGCGTTCCGATGATTTTCCCAAAACTCATCGCAAAACGAGTTTTTTTCACACTAAAGTTTTGGCACGTAACTCCGATTGAAGGTGCCTCGTGACACGTCACATGTTTAGCCATCATCAAACTTAGGCGCGAAAACAAACTTGCGGTTTTTCAAGCTTACTAATACATCCCCCTCAAGAACGAATGCTCGAAAGATGACGACGGTGGTTCAAAGTTAGACAGTTTTTTCGCGCGAAAACAATGAAATAGCCGTTTGGATGTTGTTTTTGCTTTGTCATCTTTTTGGTTTACCGTTGGCCTATTTCAAAGAAAGACGCAACCTTAACCCGACTTCAATATCCTCAAATATTTTGAGGAAGTTCTATTGTACGGTTTTGCGGGAACTTATGAGAACAACAAAGTAGTGCACAAAAAACCGTACATTATTTGAACGCCCGTCTGTAGCAGAAGTGATTTTTTTTTCGGTGGGAATAGGCTATCAGTATGTGCTCTCACAGTGGAGCTCACGTGAAGTGAGAAACTATCTGTGCGCAACCATTTTATTTACATGTGGTTGCCGAAGTTTTGTTACAGTATACCTACGCCGACCGTGTGAATTGTTTTTTCTTTATGACGGTGGACGTTTGCAAGCGCGACACTTTTTTAACCGTCGTTACAATATTTTGCCAGTCAAAGTTATTCGACGGGTTGACATCAAGTTTGAACTCAAAAGTACGTAGCTTGTACTATACTAAATCTTGCGTTTTTTGGTGTGAATATCGCGTGTGAAGGGGTCCACTTCACCCCCCTCTCCCATTTCCCTTTACGACGCCTCGGGCCACACGGCGCGTTGCAAGTATAAATAGGTTTATGGTTTTTTTCTCATTTGTGTTTTTTTTATATAAAAAAAAAACACAACCAATAACCCTATTACCCTAAAAATCTAAGGTACCCGGGCGGTATTTTATAAAGTGTGAATGTCACGGCGCATTTTGGACCCTTTCACACCTTTCACTCCACGGACGAGACAACTAACGAACCTTACCTGTGTTTCAAATGTACAATTTTTGATAACTACTTGCACGCAACAAAAATTGTTTTTAGGGTTTCGAGTGTTTTATGATTTCGTTCGGCTCCAACAATTTTCGAAAATTGTTTTGATTCTGCTCTAAAAAATAAAACTTGGAATGAATAGATTCACGAATGCATGGTTCAAAGAAAAACGAAAGTAAACAAAAGCACTTTATCGGTACAATTGCCCATCTTTAATAACGTTAATAACACTAATATGGTCTTAGCTGAATCATAAAATAGTGTTGACAACACCATTTAAAACGATGGACTACAATATGCCACGTCCCTCGCATAAAAATAGTATTAGGTATTAATTAATATATATGTACCGATTAATCAACAAAAAGGTGCAATGATGTAATAGTTTTCAGATTTTCGATGTGAACTACTGATAGAGATGCACATCTTACATAAAATTAGAATATGACGATATACATTTATGATATATTGGTCTGATTTTGATAATGTTGTTCCAAAACAGATGCGTATCTAATAGGTACAAACAAACTAGCGATGAAATCCTTTACCTTAAAACTTAAAGCTTTCAATTTAAACTTATGCTTCCATCGAGTAGAGAGGGGAGAGGAATGGAAAAAGTACAATGAAAAGGTAAAAAAAAGGAAAGAGGAAAGATGAACATGGAGAGAGGATGAACATCAGAAAAGGGGAGAAAAAATAGGGAGGAGGGAAGAGGGAGGAGGAGGGAGGATGAAAGAGGAATGAGGTAAGAGGAACGAATGAGGGGGGGTGAGGGAGGAGGGAGGAGCGAGGAAAGAGGGAAGAGAGAGGAGAGAGGAGGGAACAAGGATTAAGGGGGGGGAGGAGGGAGGATGGATAAAGAGGAGAGAGGAGGGAGGATGGATGAATGGAGGGAGGAAGGAAGATGGGGGAGGGAAGAGAGGGGGAAAAAAATGGAGAAAGAGGAGGGAAGAGGGAGGAGGGAAGAAAGAAGAGGGAGTAGGGAGGAACGTAAAGGGACGCGAGAGAGGGGGGAGAGATGGAAGGAGAGGAGGGAGGGAGAGAGTGAGGAAGAGAAAAAGGTATTAAAACAACATAACACGGAATAGAGTATCATGATTTTCTTCATCGATCCTAACATATAAATCTTTCAGAATCCGGTCTAAAACCATATATCTTTCGGAATCAGGTTTGAATGTTACAATTGCATTTTTTTTAATGTATTATTTCATTGTTTAATGTGTAAATAATTGTATTTTTTGACATTTAACACTAAACGAACATGTTGGGTGTGTTTTTTTCTTAGTACGACTATAAATCGATGTATCATCAAATTATATTAATGTCATGCTTCATACCAAATACATAAACGTATAGTTTAAAAACTGTTTGAAGGGGGATTGGTGTGATAGCTTGCAATGTACGACGGGTGTTTCAAATACGATTTGAACACAATCGTCTCAGTTAATCCATTTCAACAAAACCCGAGGACAAATCGAGTGTTGTGGGATAGATATCATCACATAACTATGACAATAAAAACATCGTTTATGTTTGGCTCGCAAGTTATTTGTTGAGAATTTTGTAGTTAATGCACATATGTTAACAACAAGTTTTTCTTGTTTACATACACAACAAATGTTTTTTAAATAACGTTTATGATTTATGAAATGAGAATAAAACATAAAAATATACACGAATTTTCAACATATGTATTTTGTCGGGTTTCACTAGGAAAACAAATAAAGTGAGAGATTCCGTCTTTTTCCAAACGTTGAGCGTTGTATGAAGCAATCCTTTCAAAATATTTTAGGGAGAGTCATCCATTTGTTACTTTGGAATATTTACCTAAATAATGGATATAGTGCCTTATTTTAAATTACCTTTAAGTTAATATCACATTATTATCGAATTCAAAAGAAAAAAATTAAAAGCATGTATTGAGACCCATTCATAAACATTGTTAATTGTAGGTATTTTAACATTACCATGTACCTTTTTATTGTTATTAAACTTGGATGTGACAACATTACCATAATAGGTCGACTTGTTGTGTGTGGGAGATTTTTAAAAACAAATGTTGGTTGATTCAACCTAGTTTTAATCCGTTATTTTTAAATTGTCTATGAAGTTGAACCTAAACTTGTTTGTACATGTGTATATACATGTATAGGTACACATGTAAAAAAACACGAATTTTTATGAATAAAAAAAATAGCTAGTGTCCAAAGTTATTCTTATATAAGTAACATACAAAAATTCCATTAACGTTGACCCCAAAACAAAATGTAAGGTCGATAAATGTAAAATACCGTCTTACATCACATTTTATGTTTTATCTTATCTCCATCTTGTCATTTACCAGACCGTAGTATGAAATTTATGTCACGGGAGGAAAAATAGTAAAAGTCACCTCGTTTTAAAAATCACTTCGGTAAGGATTTTACAACCATATGTAACTCCATTATTTGTTTTTTTACCGTGGAAAATGGTAGGCTACAAACTCGTGAAATGACCATGATTAATTTATAATAGACTAAAACACCAAAAACGTTCAATTACTCTTGAAACACACACGACACACAATATAAGCCGACACACCCTATTCCTAATAGATTAAAGTTTATAACGACTGTTATAGTGAACAAAACTAAGATAGTGCATAAAGTTTGCGTACCTTAGGTTTGAATTTTGTACTTACCACATTAAACATTATATTTATTACAAAACCTATTTTAAATTTGGGGAAATGAAAGGTTCAATCAATTTGACAAAAACATAACACCAGAAAATTGCATTTTCATGGGAAAAGCAAGTTAGTGGATTAAATAAACGTTGTTTAAGTGTCTATCTCAACGGTGGTACGTTCGATATAACAGTTTCAAACTGCTGAAACTGGTATATGAACTTTCATGAGAATGCTCATTTCGATATTGGTGTAGATTTTGCATAATTACTGTACATTCGCGAGAGTCAAATTCTTGTTAAATTACATTAAAATCGAGGTTTGGAAACGCAACCATGCTCCGATTTGGCTTTAGAGATACTGTACAGTACAGTACACCGCCAATCGCTATTAGCGTATTGATCGGTCCCGCTTTTTGTTTCTCAAATTAAAAAAAAGAACCCTAATTTATAAATAGAGTAAACGATTTCTTTCAAAATTTTCAAATTATTAATTAGCTTAAATCACTGTAATTATTCCTATACGCTAAAGAAACCTGTACGCTAATAACGATTGGCGGTGTAGTGCTCGCTCTGGTTTAGACCAAATCCGTTTCATATGAACCGACTTTCCAAACCGGATTTTTACTAGTTCGGTTTCATTTTTCCGTCAGCGGTTTCAATCCCTTTGGTACGTAAGAAACCATACCGCGCGGTTCGGTCCGATCACCTCCGAACCCAGTTTGAACCATAGTTCAAAAGTAGGCGTTTAATGGTAGGCCTTTGGCAGACGCCAGTTGTGTTATGGGTTTTTCGTGTGATTTTCTTAGATCGCTACTTTGATCACTACACCTTGAATCATTATTAACGTATAGAAATTATTAGTGCAAAGAAAAAATTAGCGTCATTCATTATAATTTGGTGGCAGGAGACGTGGCAGATTATGGTCCACGACCTTTAAATAGTGTAATTTATTATATTTAAGGTAACAATGTCAAAATTTTGGGGTGCCGAAATAGTGTACATAAGGATAATAACGATTCACGGTGTACTTTGATCAGCGACCGTCCGATGACGTTTAATTCTCTATCGAACGATGTGCAACTCAACCCTGCTACTTTTTTTTCATTTTGCGACCAATACAACATGGGTCTTAACTCTTAAGGTCATATTGTATGTTTTGCGTACAATATGCATATTGTATGGGCTAACTTTCACCTACTTTTGAACTATGTTTTGAACCAGTGTTGTTCAAATCGTGGGATTTTTTCAATTTTTACGATTGAAACATATAATTCGTGACTTTTGAAAAATTCGCAAAAAAACGTGTTGTACTTTCTGTCCGGTAAACTGAACGGACAATTTACGCGGAAAGTACAATATTTTCCGTAAAATGTACATATTTTTACGAAATTGTACGAAATTTGAGGAAAAGATGCGTCCCAGTTATTAGTACTTTTTTGTCTAGTGAACTGAACAGAAATTCATGGAACCTGAACGACATTTAATCGAAAATGTACGGAAATGTTCGAAAAGAGACGTTGAAACGTCACAATATATTCCCGTGGTAAGTTTGAAAAATGTACGGGTGTCTTCTTTAGTTTTTTTTGAAAGAAACCGCCATGGAATCTTGAAAACGAAACCGCAAGGAAGGCGCCTCCCTCTATCCTACCTACTTTATTTTTTTACAATTGTGTGATGTTTGAGAGATAGAGAGAGAAGGCGGCCTTGGCTGTCTGTCAGATAACATTAGCCAGACGGACTTTGACACAAATAGATAGCATCAGCCAGACAGACTTTGACAGACTTTGACACAAATAGATAGCATCAGCCAGACAGACTTTGACACGGACTTTGACACAAATAGATAGCATCAGCCAGACAGACTTTGACAAGATTATGCTCCTGCCAAGAGTTGAAACCGGGTGTACAATGCCTAGATATAGCCCGAATACACATTTGCCGATACCAGTTGATGATGGAATTCCAATGCATTCATGCAGTGTGATACAAATATAAATATTGTTTTCTTTACGCTATAAATTTTTTATATGTACGGAAGTGTACGGATGGAAATTCATTAACGATTTTTAACGACTTGTTCAAAACGTTCAATGCGTTCGTTACGTAGAATTCGTCGCGATTGAATCGCTCGCACTAAAAGCTATGAACAACTATGGTTTGAACTGCTCGATGGATGTACATATGGCCCGGTGGAGGATGCACTGCTGGCTAGGGTAACAAAGATCTACAGAAGTAAAAGATACATTGGTGCTCGGAAAAGCTCAACTAGTACGGTAGACTTATCTACAGTACAGTATTCGTCATTCCAGGATTTTCTAGGCTGATTTTATTTTTTTATGTTTCTCACGGAATTTGGTCGGCTAAATGGTTTGAACCGTTCGGTTCGGCATAATCCAACGGTCGGGTGGTTCGTAAATTCCAATACCGGTTTCAAAGGAGACGTCTGGTTGGGCCACACCAGCGTTTCACCTAACCGAACCAAACGGGTCTGAGTGCTCGGTGGGTACAGTACTGCGGTCTAAGGGTAACCTTCCATCAGGCGAAAAGTGGGGTTGTTTACTGGAGAAAGTACCGTTCCGTACTAGGCCGTACTGTCTCAACCCTGTTACTATTTTATTTCATTTTGCGGCCAATACAATATGGGTCTTAAGGCCATATTGTATGTTTTGCATACAATAGGCATATTGTATGGGCGTACGGTCACCTACTTTTGAACTATGGTCTGCACGCCTTTTCGCTTTACTGAAAAAACGGTCAAAGACTTCCGGATTTTCTGGCTGTTTTTAAAACAGAAGAGTACTCAGAGACAATCTGAAGCTCAATCGAACGGTTATAATCAGAGACATAGAAGCAGGTTTTACTTGCCCGATTTTGCTCATTTATTTTAGCACTTTAGAAACCACTCAGGAGTTGCCATGTCAGCTGCTCCGTATCCTTTTTGTAGACCAAAGGATTGCCAGTCAGCCTCCCTTCCATTATGTGGCTGCCAAAACGGCAATTTAGCGGACCGGACATGCTGGCACCCTATTTGCGGCTCACAAGTAGCTGCCAATCGGAACCGCATACTCTGGCTTTCAACACGTGTGAATATTTAAAGCTGTTGGATCCATCCTATCCAGAACAATTCAAAGGTCGCGATCCGCTCCCTGGGCTCGGAGTACGGACCAGATTTTGCATATCCTTTTCTTCTTGTTTCTCTAAGAACGCACTTCGTATGTTCAGATTGATTCGTTGTCTCGTAAGCTGTGAATCTTTTACAAGCAGGACAACAAGGAATTGAATTTCTTCTGCAAAGGACTGCTTGTCTCAAATGGCAGCTGCTACAGCTTCTTCGTCGCTTACTTATGCTGGTGTTGCTGTCTCACAGCAGACCGCAACACGGCCAGTGTCTGTGAAATCAACTCAGAAGGTGAGATTCGCTAACTAGATATGACATCCGATTTTTGGAGGTTTTCGGGGTAGTATCTGTAATTTGGAAATTGATTAATGGATTACTCTAGGTGGAGACGTACATTCTCCAGGAAATTGATCCTTTCGTAGCGTAAAGCTGTTGTGCTTCTCACTTCATTGCGAGCAGTTGATTTCAGAAATGTCGATTGGGAATGTTAAATTTTCCATTTATCGACTTTTTTTATATCAGCTGGATGTAATGTGGTGCTTCTACATTCTTAACTCAAAATGTTAATTTTTGTAGAAGATATATTCGTGTAGTTGTTGTATTTGCATTGTAACCTCCATTGTTGCATTCAATCATTCTAATTACTTTTCATTGCATTGGATCTTTTTGATCAATGGCTTGTTTGCATGCGCTTTTTTTGTCTCTACTTTTGTGTCAGATTTCTCAGAGTAGATTCTGGATTTGAATGAAGATTTATTACTCGTATTGTCTATTTGCATTCCAGGTTAGCTTTTTCGGAGGCAGCAGTCTTTTCTCATCAGTTGAGACAAAGTCAGCGTACAAAGCTGCCTCAAAGTTTGATGTCTCAGTGAAAGCCAGTGTTGCGACTGAGGCGCCAAAATTGAAGAAAGAATCGAAGAAGGATGAGGAGGGAGTCAGCATCAACATTTTCAAGCCAAAGACCCCTTACACTGGACGATGCCTCCTGAACACCAAGATTGTCGGAGATGATGCCCCCGGTGAAACATGGCACATGGTTTTCACAACTGAAGGTGATTTGTCTTTATCTTGTCAAATGTCCAATTAAGATATACGACTGCGTCAATGTTTGTCCGTCCTGTCCTCTGATTTGCTCTTTAAGCCTTTACACATTTGTCCTCGCTGGTCATATTGATCTATGTTTGTCAGTCGTTTGACTCGATCCAGTTTGTCCTTATTTTTTTACCTTTGTTTGCATGATATTCTTCATTAAGTGAAACTACAAAGTGGAATGGATCTGGCGGCTCTGGTTTGCTGTTGTATGATAGTTGCTGCTGCAAATCTCTAAATGTTCTTAATTGCCTCTATGTGCAGGCCAGATCCCTTACAGAGAAGGTCAATCCATCGGCATTGTCCCTCCTGGCCTTGACAAGAATGGAAAGCCCGAGAAGCTGCGATTGTACTCCATCGCCAGCAGTGCACCCGGTGATTTCGGGGATTACAAGACGGTACGATTTCACATAATCTATTCTGGATTCGTTGTTGTACTCACTTTGTGGACCCTTTCCTTCTACCATTTTTTTTACCTTTGCTGTGCACCACGCTTACCCCATAAATCGTCTGCTTGTTAGCTGTTTGAAAACCGTTCCTCTTAATTTACAGCTTATGCGTTGGTAAATTCGGTTTTATTTTACAGGTTTCTCTATGTGTCAAGCGGTTGGTGTATGTCAATGACGCTGGTGAAACCGTTAAGGGTGTTTGCTCCAACTTCCTGTGTAAGCTGTTCATTTGAAACCTGCGGATTTTTTCTGAATCTTGGTTTTTTTAGTAACCTTGCTGGTACATCTGACATTTATGTTTGAATCTACTTTGTAATCTGTTCATAGGTGACCTAAGGAACCCTCTAGTTTATTTGGCATTTATTACATTAGTGATATTTTTCTGAACTCAAACGTTATGTGAATGAGTTTTTGTGCTGGGAGTTTTTATGTTTGCCTAACACACTTGCTTATCTTTTCCTTTCAGGCGACTTGAAGCCTGGTGACGAAGTCCAGATCACTGGTCCAGTTGGAAAGGAGATGCTTATGCCAAAGGATCCTAATGCTACTGTCATCATGGTAAGCGAATGTTTTCAAAGAAAGATTATCATGTAATCTGCAGGCTCTGGTTACACTTGATTTCAGGGCTTCCCCTTTGCTGTGTTCCTGACATGTCGTTTTTTCTGAATTGCAGTTGGCGACTGGAACTGGTATTGCGCCATTCCGTGGTTTCTTGTGGAGGATGTTTTTCGAGAAGCACGATGACTACACCGTAAGTGAAATTTGATGAACTTTTTTTGAGCTATTGCCGAATATTTCTGGGCATATAATGTTTAACCACTGAGATTGTTTCAAGTTTTAATGTGGTCATATTTGCTTCTTGCAGTTCACTGGATTGGCCTGGTTGTTCCTCGGAGTGCCAACAAGCAGCTCGCTTCTTTACAGAGAGGTATGGTTGTTTAAAATTTTGAACTTGGTTAATTCTTCAGATAATTTCGATGCTTGTGTATGTGATTCTTTCTTATTACTAATTCCGTTTGTAAGGTTAGGGTTATTGGGTGATCACCTTGATAACCCCCATTTGTTCAGTTTCTGAATTTTCTTGTTCAGTATCGTAAGGGTTTAAGAGTGTGTCAGTTTTGCGCCTTTTTTTTTGTTCCTTGCAGGAATTTGAGAAGATGAAGTCAAAATTCCCTGAAAATTTCCGTCTTGACTACGCTGTCAGCCGAGAGCAATCAAATGCGGCTGGAGAGAAGATGTACATTCAGACTCGTATGGCTGAGTACAAGGATGAGCTTTGGGGTTTGTTCAAGAAGGATAACACATACACATACATGTGCGGATTGAAGGGCATGGAGAAGGGTATCGATGACATCATGACAGATCTTGCAAAGGCTGACGGTGAGTTTATTTATTTCTATGTCAACCCATGCTCTCTTTTTCGAGAAAGAAGTTGAAGGTTTTAGTTCTGACAGTGTTTTACCCTAGCTTTTTATTATCTCTGTTTTCAGCTTTCTGATCTTATATGAGGCTGTTTGTATGTGCAGGAATTGACTGGTTACAATACAAGAAGGACCTGAAGAAGGGTGAGCAATGGAATGTGGAAACCTACTAGACTAAATTTGGAGAAAATATGGGAAAAAAATTGTCTTAGGAGCTGGTGGCTGCCTTTTTAATCCGTCTTGCTCTGTAGACCTAGCTTTGGTAATACTTATGGTCTTCAAGCTGCACCACCTAAGTGGCTGGATCAGAAATATGTAGGAGTAGTTTTTAGGGCACAATGTACATTTAGTCAAACATTGTATTCAGTATTTATGACAACGGCTGCAAGCAACAATGCTTTTAAAAGGCTATGTCTGCTCAAGAAGGAACCACCATACCATCTAATCTTGTTGCAAAAGTCTTCCAGTTTAAAATTTATTTCTCCTTGTTTCCTGAAAACATCTTGGCTGTATTTGTGGTTTTAGAGAATCTCTTGCTGAGGCATTCGACTTGATTCCTTGTTTCCTTGGTTTTAGTTTGATGCTTATGTGGCTATTATTACCTCCTTCCAGGTATAGTTGATTGTGCTAGCAAGATTAAGGGTTGGCTCCATATGCTATGTTATGCAACGTGAAAATATAAAAAAAACCTAACTCTCAAACTTTTTAAGTCGACTTTTATGAATGTGTACACAGTTTGTTCTAAAAATGAAAAACAAACATTTTTTTGTTTTCTGTTTGTCAGAGAACTGGGAACTGGGAAGGAAGACTGCTGTCATTTGTCAGAGAGCACAATACTATGTACTAAGTATTCATGACTATTTGTTGACATTGGAATAACTACATCGCGTATTGGTATTAGCATCAATGTATTCTTGCCGGTTTAACTTTGTGCACACATGTCTGATATCAGTTCCGAGACTTGCAATCCAGATGTAAGATTTGAGCGCCTGCATACTAGGTGTGCAGGCAGGTGTGCAGGCAGAGAAAGAAGTGAAAAAAGCATGATGCTCACAATGATACTGTAGCCTTGTGGCCTTTTGTAACCACAAACTAAATGTAAATATTATCTGTACAAATTGGTAGTGATTGCTTGGAAAGATGTGATATCATAGATAAAAAATGAAGTTTCAATGGTCTGTTTCACTATGAAATATAATGTGTAAGATAAGTTTTAACTTGTACTATGTAACATCAATGGCTCAAAAACCTTTGATTCTCAGGTTAGTAAACTAAACACCATACTATTTTCTATTTTACATGTGCCTCTATGTTGATAGGACAATGCATGGACTACCAATATCCGGTTTGTCATTTGAGTTGGAATTTGACAATTGCTATTTTCCTGTGGAGCCTCCTTTATACTGCTGATGTTGTAATGATGTGAGGTCGATACTTGTAATGATGTGTGGATTTAAATCACTAACCGATATATTCTCCCCAAGGCTTTTATGCTAGGTGACATTTGTTAACGTCACAACCATTACAATGGCGTGACGTTTTTCGTTGCAATTTTATCATACAGAAGACTTGAAACCATAGCTATCAATCAGATGTGAGTGAATTGAAATCTGTATAACCCAAACCAAGATATGAGCCGAACACAACGGATAATTTGTAATGAAACATTAAAAGATTTTAACTTTGTTTTTATTTAATTTATGTTTATGTTCTGTTTGTGCAGTAATTGTGGACTATTATGGTCGATTTTACAGATATAGATATCGATCCACTTTTTCTCTATTTCACATGTTTTTTTTCTCTGTATTTATATATTTTTTTCTCTTTTACCTTTTTTTCTTGCTCTCTTTTTTTCCCTCCATTTATCCTTTCTTTCCTCTTTTTCTCCCTTTCGACTTCCCTCTCCCTCTTTCATTCTCTTATGGTCGAATTTACAAATATAGATATCGATCTACTAACAGTTTTTGCTCAGAGCTAAATTCTATTTTAGAAATGTAAATATCCATCATTTTATTGTGTCGATTGTTATTATTTTATTTAATAATGTAAAATTTTATTTAAATGTATGTATATATTATGTAGATATTAAAAAAAAAAAAAAAGGTAAAGAGGATAAAGAAGATAAAGCGGATTTGTTTTTGCTGTTCTTTTTTTCTTTGTGAAGATGAGAGATACCAAAAGTGTTAAACTCAAAAAATGCGGAAACAATCTTAAAAAGGAGGCATTCTCTTTATTAAAATGCGAAAATAATCTAAAAAAAAGGTATTTAAAAAAAAAAAATGTTATGCATCTCTTTCACCTCTCAAAAAAAATTACAAAATAAAATAAAAAATAAAATAAAAAAAATTATGACCTGTTAGGCGCACACTCACGATGACTCCTATTGGCTCAAAATATCTGACAAGCGTGTGGACTCTCACGCGATTCGCGTATTTTTCTTCCTTCGAGGAGGCATAAACATATAGGAGCGAGAGTGGACGCGAGTGGTGGAAAATGGCCTCGTCGACGGGAAGCGTGTGAGAGAATCTCATAGCCGTGCAGATTTTAAAAAGTACGCATGAAAATGATCTCATAAAATAATACAATTTGGACGGTCCAGATCAGTCTTTCGGATGGCCCGAGTAACATCCGCAACTATTATGTACGATAACCTGACTGGGCAAGGAATTACATATCTAATTTTATAAAACTTCTTTTAGTTTAACCTAAATATTTTTTCAAAATTTCAAACGGAAAACGTATATACGTGAATATAGGTACAGTATAGTATTGTACTTTCTTCTTTCGTCCATATGGTTATGTTTTTTTTCACTTTTTTTTACTTTCTTTGACTTTGTTGTTTCGTCCGTATAGTTGTGTCTTTTTTCACTTTTTTTATTTTCTTTAACATTTTTTTCCTCTATTCTTTTTTGTGCTTCCCCTCCCCACCCCTCTCCTCCCCTTCTTCTCTCCCCTTCTCTTCCCTCTTCAACCCTCTCTCTCGCAACATTAGTAATTTACATTCAAAAGAGGGAAAAACAACTATCTTTTTTACCTTCTCTGACATTTTTTTCTTCTGTTTTTTCTTGTGTTTCCTCCTTCTACCTCCCTCCCTCTCTTTTTTCTCTATCTCTTTTTTCCCTCTCTAACCCTATCTCTCCCAACAATAATAATTTACGTTCGAATTGTTGGTCATTCTAAAATGCTTAAACATCGACAGAATTTACCGAGAAAAAGTCAAATGTATGGAAATATTGGAAGTACAAGGGGAAAAATGAAATGTTGGGAAGTCACAATTTTGTAGTTTTTGGACCTTTTTTAACTGTTTGACAAAAGCTGCGTTTTTTTTCCGTTGAACCGCTTGAGGACCGATGATTTTTATAATGAATTTATTTGTTTAAAATTTTTCATTATATATTTTCAGTAACAAACTGCTAAAGATTTCAAAATCGACATTGTGTGAAATTTAGGGGTTTTTATGGGTTTTTAGGATTTTTAAGATTATTTACGAATTTTGCGGTTTGTTAGGGTTTTTTTCGTTATATATTTTCAATTACTCGGTGTTAGAAGGATTTCAAAATCGACAATGTGTGAAATTTCGGGGTTTTATGGGTTTTTCGGATTTTTTTGAAGTTATTTACGGTTTTTACTGTTTGTTAAGGTTTTGAAAGGTTTATGATAATTCGAAAAACATATTTTCTGTAGAAAATTCTTTCTCGAAGAGTCCTAAAATGAAAAAGGTTCAAATAGAGGTTTCAAAAGGAGGAGGAGTTACGACAAAAAATGTAAAAGATCACGGGTTAATTTGACCTTTTCTAACTTTATCTGTTGTATAATGACTTTGTTTGATTTTCTTTCGTTTTTGTTTTTGTTTGTGATTTTATCCGATTTTTTTTTTTTTTTTGCAATGGGTAGCATTTATATGTGTAGGGGAAATACGCAAAGTTTATATGTTTAAAGTATTTTTTCATTTTTTGGTGCGAAAGCTACTTAGTCAAGAAAATAGACGGAGAGAGAGAGGGGAGGGATATGTTTTAAAATGGAAAAGGTTAAAATAGGGGTTTTAAAGGGAGGGAGGAGTTGCGGCAAAAAATGTAAAAGATCACAGGTTAATTTGACCATTTCTAACTTTATTTGTTATATAATGACTTTGTTTGATTTTCTTTCGTTTGTCAAGAAAAGAGACGGAGAGAGAGGGGAGGGATATCGTCAGTTTTTGGACAAAAAAGTTCATTTTTGTTTCGCTTAGAATGTTAAAATGATAGACTTGTCGTCAAAAATTAGAATTACATGATTTTTTTTTCAATGTAATATGTTTTTAAAAAACATAAAGTGTTATTTTGGCGGTTTGTTTTTTTATAAAAATATTTATGCTTTTCGTTGGTTTTTTTGTGTTTTTTTTGAAAGATTGGAAGTTTGTCAACACAAATCCTTAGTAATTTTTTATTTTTTATTTTAATATTTTTTTGTATGCGTTTTTATTAATTTAGTTATTATATATATATATATATATATATATATATATATATATATATATCGTTTTTAATGTTTATTTTTTTTTAACGTTTTTATTATATTTTTTTGATATTTTTCTTTTAAATTTATTATTTTATTAGTTTAAAAACATAAATTAACAAATTAATGAACAACAGTACTAATGAATTAAGAAATTAAAAATATTTAAAGCGGATAATTTGTAATAAAACATTAGAAGATTTTAACTTTGTTTTTGTTTAATTTATGAGGTGCGTATGTAAGTAAGAGGGTGGTTTTTTTTATCTTTTATTTCTTGTCTACATTTAACAATTTGTTTTATTGTTTTAGTTTTTTTTTTTTTTACATTTAAAAATTTATTTATTATTTGAAGAAATATGTTATATAGAAATATATTCTATGTTTTTATACTATAAGTTCATTTTTTTTTTATTAATAGTTAATGAATAAAAAAAAATTAACATTTGACATTTTTTCAGACATTTTTTTTTTGAGGTTAATGATAATTTATACATAAATCACTAATTTTGATACATATCTCCATATTAGAAATACGATAGTATATTGAAATAGTACAAAGAAGAGAGAGAAAGAGAGAGAAAGAGAGAAAAAAGAAAAGAAAAGGAGAAAAATAAAAAAAATAAACAAATAAATATAAAAGTATTAAAAAAAACAAATAAACACATATATATTCATATGTTTATAATAATAATAAAGATAAACTATATATACATACATTTATAATAATAATAAAAATAAAATCTAAAACCAATGAAGAGGAGAAAAAAAAAAAAAAAAAAAAGGTAAACCAAAAATAAAAAAAAGAGAAAAAATCATACATGTATAAATTCAAATTTATAATAATAATAAAGATAAACTATATATATAGCTTTAAAGTTTTTTTCCAATCATTTTTTTACTTCTCGGATGATTTTTATAGGGTTGTGCTACTACACACAATACACTATACACGAGGGAAAAAATAAACAAAAAATAACAAAAATAGTTTAAAAATTAACATATGAAACGTGTTTTTTTAATACATTAAAAAATAATTTTCAAATCTAATCTAGATTCGAAGTTTAATACTATTTTTATTTTAATATATATTTTTAAGTTTAAGATATCAGATTTTGAACAAAAAAAATAAAATAAATGTCTTACATTTTTAGTATTCTTTCTTTATATTGTTATTTAAATATTATTAATTGAGTAAATAAATAAAAATATGAAAAACAATGAAAATCATTGTAATGATTTAGTAGTTATATGATAAGGTAATTATATAAAAAAAATTCTTATATTCTTTTCTTTTCTTTTCAATTTTATTTACTTCGTTTAAAAATGATGAAAAAAATTATTACTTTTAAAAAACTAAAAATTGATAAAGAAAAAAAATATTAAAGTACGATATCAAAAAAGTTAAAAAAAACTTATCAACAAAAAAAAAAAAGTCGTTAGGTTCTTCATCAATCGTTGTTAAGTTCCTCGTCAATCGAGATAAAAGGTCGTTGAAAATGTAAAAGACAAACAAGGGAAAAAAAAAACTACAAATAAATAAATTGAGGAAATTTAAAGAATTTGAGGAATTTTTTTTATTATTTAAAATAAAATTATATTTATTAATGGCATTTTTATTGTATTTTGTTTTTTTTTATTTAGGATATAGGATAGATTCTTAAGTATAAAAAACATAAAAAAAATGATTTTAGAAATAATATTGAAACATATTAAAATAATAATAATAATAAAAATATAAATAATAAAACTAAAATTAAAACATGATAAATTTAAACATATATGAAACCCACATTAAAACCAAAATTGATATTTTTTAGCACATTTTTTGAAATTTTGTAGTACACAAAATAAAATTTTTTGAAGTTATATGTTAGAATCACATATTTAACAAACAAAATAACAAACGTGAAAACAAAAACGATAGTATTTATAAAGTTATCGGTAACCAAAAGACGATCTCTTAAAAAGCCAAAGCGGATAAAGAGGGTAAAGAGAGCCGTAGAAAAGAAAAAAGAAAATTGGTGCAAAAAGAAATATAAAGAAAGAGAGAGAAAAAAAATTGAAAGATAAAAAAAAAGCAATAAAAAGAAACATAAAAAGAAAAACGAGAAAAAATCAGAAATGACTAAAGTAAGAAGGAGAGAGAAAAAAAAGAAAGAGAGGAGGGAGAGAAAAAGAAAAAGAGAGAAAACAAAAGACAGTAAGAAGCACAAAGATAATTAACGATACCGATAATTGTTACAAAATACGAAAAAAAACACTAATAATTATTACAAATATGAAAAAAAATAAAAATCTCAACAAAATTAGACCTTCAAAATAACCGAAGAAAATAACTTTCATGCTTACATATAAAATAGGTTAAAAAAGGAAGAGGAAAAAGAAAAGGAAAAAAAAGAAAAAAAAGAGAGAAAGAGGGAGAAAACAAAAAGAAGGGAAGGAGAGAAAGGGGAAAGAGAGAGAAAAAAAGAAAAAAGAAGGAGAGGAAAAGAGATACATTATCCGTTTACAAATAAAAGACACTAGAAAAAGAGAGAAAAAAGAGAGAGAGGAAAAAAAACGAAGAGAGGGGAAAAAAGAGAGAGTAAAGAAAAAAGAGAGAAAGAGAAGAGAGATACGAAAAAGAGGGAGAAAAAGAAAGAGAAAAAAAGAGAAGAAGAAAAGAAAGAGATTTCACTAGAGATTTTATATTTAAATCTGTTTACAACTATCATCACCTCTTTATATAATGGAGAGCCTTTCTCTCTCTTCGTTTTTTCTGATTTTTTTTCTTTTTCCTTATTTTCTCTTCCTTTCTCTCTTAATTCGAGAGCCTCCTCTCCTCGTGAAGCGCTCTGATGTACGAGAGCAGGACACATACGAAAAATAAGAGTAAAAAACAAAGAAATTTGTCATGTGAAACCAGTTGACCATTTCACGATTGTAAACCATTTTGTCATTTCTGCCTCACTGCGAACTAGAGCGAGCTTCTCGCCATGACTTCCTCTTTTAAGAAAAAAAACGTCAAAATTAACATCTTTATCGCCATAGGCATGGAGAGTTTTTCGTGCGAAAATATGTTTTTAGTGCGAAAACTTAAAAAATACGACCAACTAATTCAGAAATTACAACCAGCTTCTCGCTATGACATTTCTTCTAAAAAAATGAAGCGTCAAAATTAACATCCTTATCGCCATAGCCATCGAAAGTTTTCCGTGCGAAAATATGTATTTAGAGCAGAAACTTAAAAATTACGACCAACTGAATCGGAAATTATTGTTTCACTGCAAAGACTCTACAAGAATTTTATATGTTGTTTGTGTTGTGATTGCAGACTATTGTGGTCAATTCTACAGAATATAGATATCATTCTCTACGAGGATTTTATATGTTTTTTAAGTTGTGATTGCGGACTATTGTGGTCAATTCTACGGAATATAGATATCATTCTACTAACGGTCTCTATTCATAGCTGAATTATATTTCACAAATGTCAATATTCATCATTCTATTTTGTCGATTCCTATTATTTTATTTAATAATTATGTATATATATATATATATATAAAATTATATAATTATATAATTATAATTATATAATTATATATATATATATATATATATATATATATTTTGTAAGAAAATAGTTTTGTTTGTGATAATTCTAAAGAAGCATTATCTATATCTTTCATGATATGAAAAAAAAATGTTTAAAATACAAAAAACAAAAATAAAAAATAAAAAATTACTAAGTCAAAAACATTGAAAAACTAATAAGAAAAAAAATTGCAAAAAAAAAAAACAAAATTAAACTCAGACAAACAAAAGTTTTTTTTTGAAAGAGAGAGTGGGAAAAACAAAAAAAAAAATGATACACGAGAGAAACAATGATAATCGAAAAAAAATCATGTGTAAATAATTAGAGAACTGTAAAACCTAATATCATTCTTGCGTGACGTCGATGTGCTGAATTTTGCTAGGGTGTAATCGGTTTTCACAAGAAAAGTGGAAAGGCACGGAGATTTTTTTTTTGTTCACACACACTCAAAGGGTGGTAGTTAGGGTCTGAATAACCTCCCTGACCTCTGGTCAACCGTTGTTTATGGAGAAGGAGGGAGAGGGGGAGTTATTTTTGAGTAAACTACAGCCCGAAAAGACAAATTTAACTGAGGGAATGAAATATTATACAATCGAATTAAAGATCTTAGGGCTTGAAAGAGAAAAAATAACGAAGTAACCATTAACACAGGAATGGGAAAGGAGAAAGAGGAGGCGGTGACGAGCCTATCACAATCTCAAGCGAATACGTTTGGAAAAGCATTGCAATCTGTCAAAATTGTAGTTTTAGATGCCTCCTTCCTGCAATCTCGTGGAGTTTCAAAAAAGACGAAACTCAAAATTACAACACCAAGGTGGCTACCTTTACAAAAACTGAAAGACAAAAAAAAGGCACGCTAGATAAGAGTATGGTCGAACATTGGGAGGACAAAAGACAAGTAGGCGAGAGAAGAATATGGTTGAGCCTTAGGAAACCAATAAGCCACCTGTAGAGTCAGATTGCATGGACTCAGCTATTAGAGGGACTACTTTTTTTGGAAAAAACATGCTTTACGGTATTGTAGAGATTGGTGAGTTTTCTATTTTCCCGTTTTCAGTGTCAGCTCCAATTTTCAGTTCTAGTTCTTGATTCGGTATCCACTTTGGCTTCAATGTCAGTTTTGATATTTCAGTTTCAATTTTTCTCTTTCTCTCTCTCTCTCTCTCTCTCTCTCTCTCTCTCCCTTCTATTGACAATTTCTCAATGTGCGGTTTTCTTTTAGTGTTTGAATATACGTGAAGCACTAAAAATTGAACCTTCTCCATTAGATGTCAATCTCAAGACTGCCAGTTTGTCAGGTGTTGTGACTATTTTTTTGGTAATCCCCAAGCCTCGGGGTAAGTGGGAGAAAGAATAATGGTTTAAATGTGAATTGTTGTTAAACAACTAATTCTTGTACAACATCATTTTTAATTATTGTTAAATGGGTATGAGCAGTACTAAAAAATTGGCAGGTCAATATTTGCAAATCAATCAACTGCACTCAGAGTTAACCTTTCCTTGTATAAAGATTTTATCAGAATTTACTTTGGCTTTTGCTTTCGTGCAATGGTTTTTTCTTTGGATGGAATATTAATCCTCTTGGCTTTAGCAAAAGGTAGGAGAATATATATAAAAAAGAGTCAAAGTGGTGCACCTAAAAAGCAGTTTCAACTTTGTGATTCATGTTATGAAAATGCTAGCTTTGATGTGTTTGCTCATTTTTAGTCCGTCGCTTATAAAGGATAAAAATGTCTCGTTGATGTATATTGGTAATGTACAACTTAAATGCTTGACTATCTTTGATGTTAATCTGCAGTCTCTCGTGGTCGTTAGAACAAAATTACTTCCAGTTGTTGTGTGTGTTTTGTGCCGTGTTTGTCAATATGGATCTGTTGATCAGGTAGTGTGGAATATACTTACCTTGGAGTGACAATTTGAACAGTCTGTTTATCATGTTGATAACCACACTTAACAAAGATTTTGTTGACCCGAATGGATGGTGTTTATTCGGTGTCGTGTAGATGTGCCCCTAAGCACATTCCCTCTTTGGGATCCTACAACATCTGTGTTGGCACCAGAGCTTGTGATCATCCGTGCTGGTTTCAGAGCTTGAGGATTGCAGTCAAATATGTGATGTTTCAAAAGAGTGGAGGGAAGAAGGCACAGTCCCTCTTTGGGATCCTACAACAACTGTGTTGGCACCAGAGCTTGCGATCATCTGTGCTGGTTTCAGAGCTTGAGGATTGCAGTCAAATATGTGATGTTTCAAAAGAGTGGAGGGGAGAAGCCACAGTCCCTCTTTGGGATCCTACAACATCTGTGTTGGCATTGTTGTTCTACAACCACCGTTGCAGGCGGAGAACCAGCGGTAGTAGTGGAAGTAGACATGAAAAACAGCAGAAACTATCAAAGTACCTACTCAACAGCCAACTTAGAACTGACACAAAATATGACCTAGAAAGCCAATATGCTTCAAATTCGCCACAATGATACAAAATACAGGAAAATGACAATTCCCAAAATTGCAGCCCAAATGACCTAGTAAACCATAAGATATGATGTCTGGAAGTTTCCCAAAAACTGCCCTAAGAAAATCATATTCCCAAAACTAGATACTACAAAATTGGCTAAGTCCTAAGTTATATACTCATATTGTCTATCTATTGATCTACACTAATTTGGGTAACCGTTACTACGGTTATTATCCTGACTAACGACGAAGCATCCTACCTGTATGTCATTGTACCTCAAAACCCTAATTATTATTTTCTAAAAACCTGATTAATGGAACACTATTTTTTATCACACTAAAATACAAACTAATGTTATTCAGATATTTACAGACATTGAACCGTACACAAAACGTTCTAATCGTACACAAAACGTTCCAAATGCTTAGTCAGCGGTAGCCGCTAAAGTCCAGCCGAATGTGGTCGTGTAGTACGAAGCACCTGAGTGCTTCGTCACTTATGGTCCCACGTGAATCATGCCTCGTCACTCTGTGGTCTCACGTAAATCTCGCCTCGTCACTTACGGTCCCACGTGAATGGCGTCCGTCGACGTCTCTCAAAATCAATAATCATAATTCACTTCCGAAATATCCAGACGTTTATATTTAATGATCATAAAATATTCCGTACCATATAATTCCAAAATATCTGTACGACTCCAAAAATAGTCGAACCATATATTTTCCGAGATATCCAGATCAGATTTCGTCCGTCTTATCTGGCGATTCCAATTGCCTGCTGCGTGACACGTGTCGACGTCACTCCGTCTTATCTGGCGATTCCAATTGCCTGCTGCGTGACACGTGTCGACGTCACTCCGTAAAACCTGCAGAGGTATAATACACTCTATTGTACTTTGCCTACTGTAACACTAATAAAAGTAAGTATTATATACCACTTTTTAGAAACTATTCTAAGTCTACTCTATTTACTAATTAAAGATTTCAAATCTCAACAGGTACAAGAGTTTGCGATCATCTGTGCTGGTTTCAGAGCTTGAGGATTACAGTCAAATATATGATGTTTCAAAAAGGTGGAGGGAAGAAGCACTCAATGTTGGATATGCATTGACTGTTTACAGTTTTTTTATGCCAGGTGCTGACTTTGAAGTCAATGGGAATGAAGACTCTCAACATTTTTTTTATGCTTACAAGTGCTAACTCTGAAATCAATGGGAATGAAGACTCATGTCTCTATATGGTGGAGGCCGAGGAAGAAACACACATCATAGAAAGCTCTCTGTGACGTGCTCTTTGTGGGTTGTCTATACTCCCAGATTTTTTTATGGCTCATTTTTTATTGTATTAATCTATATTTTTTTATGGCTCATTTTTTGTTGTGTTAATGTAGAGCCGACATGCTCCTCATGGGTTGTCCATACTCCCAGATTTTTTTATGGCTCATTTTTTGTTGTAATAATCTAGAGCCCTGTGATGTTGTTGTCGATATTTTCCAGGTGTGTGTTTTCCAAGCACCATGTTTTCCAGGTGTGTGTTTTCCAAGCACCATAATTTTTAAACTGTATGATATTTGGGGCTAAGTGGGTCTTATATTTATTTAACCAATTTTCAAATCTAATTTTTAACATTACACATATATATATATATTTTTAATTGAATTTATTGTTTTTTTATTATTGTATATATATTTATATTATTTATATATTAAAAAATTATTTTAAATCTAATTTGGATTTGTAGTTTAACATTACATATATTTTACTAATTTTTATTTTTTCGTTTTTGTTACTTCTATTTTTCTTATATAAACATATTTTGAGTTTAAAACATTAAATTTTGAACAAGAAAAATAAAATAAATGTCCTAAATTTTTTGTAATTTTCTTTTATATTGTTATTTAAATAATATTAATTGATTAAATAATTAAATAAAAATAAAAACAATAAAATAAAGAAAAAAAATTGTTTTTTTTTTTAAATGGTTCTTTAAATAATATTAATTGAGTAAATATTAGAAAAAAAACAATGAAAAATACATAAAAAAATAAAAAAAAATAAGATAAAATCAAATATAAAAAAAATACAAAAAAAAACATATATATAAATATAAATGACATTTACATGAAGTTAAATTAATAAATGAGGTTTTGATTTGATTGAGAGATATAAAATTAGTGAATGATTATTGAATAATTGAAAAACATTTGACAAAAAGATATAAAATTAGTGAATAATTATTGGATAATTGATAAGCAACAGAGCTATAATGAAAAGTAAAAAAAAACAAAAAAAAAGTTGAAATGAAAATCAAATAAAATAAAAAATTGAAAAAAATAGTTACATGCAAAAACAAAGAATACAAACACTACATCATCAGTAAAAAAAGTGAATGACACACAAAAACAGCGAAACCTACACAAATCAGAATGTCGATGCACATAAAAACAAAGAATTCATAATATGTAATAATTATTATTAAATATTAAATGTTAAACATATAAAATTGATTATTATTTTTTTGATATTTTAGGTTAATATTTAATATTTCATAAAAAAAAAAAAAAAAAATTATATATAAAATCTATATAAATTTAAAATATAATATAACACGTCTAGGTGATGTCATACTAAAAGATAACTAAAACAATAATTGATTTTATATTGTTAATATTTAGTATTTAATGATATTTAATTTAAACATTTACAATTATATAAAGAAATAACTTCATCAAGTTTAAAAAAAAACAGCAATCAAATTTTAAATATATGAGTAAAAAACATAATACACAAAATAGTAGAAAAAACTAAGATAACAAAAATTGCACTAATTTTTTATGTTTTTTTTTTGAAACACAAAAACTTTTTAAAAAGTACAAAAGGTTTTTCTCTAGTTATATTTTTACTTCTCAAATTAAGTTAATTCCTAAAATCTTAAACCATAACATATTTATCTAGTTAATTTTTTACTTATCGGATGAAATTAACTTTCAAAATCTTAAACCATCGCATAATTTTTTTCCCTCCAAACTCCCATATTTTATCATTTTTTTTTCTGTTACAATTTTATTTACTTCTTAAAGTGTCACACAATTTACATAAATATCTTCATCATTCACATCATCTTTTTTTTTCTTTCGTCTTGTTCCTCATCAAGTTTATGGTTTAAAATAGTAAGCTTTTAGGCTTAAGGTTTAAAGTTAGAAAAGGTTTTTTATAGGGTCGTGTTTTTACACACGGTGCACTTTACTGGAGTAAAAAAAAAAAAAAAAAATCAATAGAAAGTCCTTCATAATTAGCATAAAACTAAAAAAAAAACATATATCAATACACATATATTCGCTTTTAAAGTTATTGTTACATTACTACATAAATTGTCAGATTTGAAAAAATCAACCACAGTGTTTTTTTATTAATTAATTAACGTTTTGTACATATTTGACAGTCAAGTGAATCTGTTGAGTTTCCCACTAATTCAGCTTGCGAGAAGCAGCGTACATGCGTTTGGCGATTTTATTACAAAAATTTACGATCTGATAGCGTACAAATTGGAAAAGGATAATTGACGAATTCGATGCATAGCCGCCTACTATGGTGTCGGCTGAAACCCCCCTTATTTTTTGACGGCATTGTTTTGCAAATTTCAGAATTAAATAGCTTTCTAACTTTGTGGCACCACCGAATACGTCACCCATCCGAAAAGAGCCTATGTCGAATGATTAAAAATAGGGATGTAGTAAAATGAGACATCGATCTAACTTCGTGGCACCACCGAATGTGTCACACATCCGAAGAGATTCTACGTCGAATGATGAAAAATATGAGTGTGAGGGGATTACATTTGGCATCGAATGAGAAAATTAACGGATGTGAAGGGTGTAATAAAGGGCGAAATCTTTTATTTAGACATCATTTTTTTTATCATTTTGGATCCATCATTATTTCATTATGAAAAATAGAAAAACTCTTGATAATCGATTCGTGGTACCGTACAACCCTTGGTTTTCACAAAAGAACAATTGTCATATAAACATGAAGGTGTGCTCAATAATTTCATCTGTATAATATTTATAGAAGTATGTGTATAAAGGGTATGATCGCGCCATTGTACAAAAAGGAAACAACAAACCGAGTGATAAAATACAACAATACTTGTACGCACAGTGCGTATCTGCGTTGGAATCCTGTGGGTGATTATTTAAGTTACAATGCAAGCTAAGTCTCACACAGTGGAAAAGGTTCTTGTGCATTTACCACGTCGACAATCGGTTATGTTGCATACAACAGATAATCCGTCGCAAGTTATAGAACGTGATTCGTTTACGAAACGCACACAATAATTAGACTAATGTGTAATTAATGAGAATGCAAGTTTGCTTTTGTATTCAGAAATCCCTAAACACTACGTATGGACAAACAATGGTCTACGGTTAGTAGGAGTTGATCGTCGTGTAATTGGGATAATGGTCACGTGTTCTCCAGTTGACCCCTAACCTAAGTGATAATATATGCACTTTATACGGTGTTCCCACTAATAAATTAGTGGAAATCAAATTCAATTTCACACAACATATCTTAACTATTGGCTTAGGCCTATGTTCATACATCCAACATATCACGTAGAGCTTGTAATACACGTGTTCAAAATTGAGTGGTACCTTGTAAGGTAAGATCGCATATTGAAAAGAGTTAGTGATTTTCACATCGACAAATTTTAGCTTAAATATGCATTTACGTACCATGTACGGGCATACCAGGTTCTCAGGCAAAAAAACTTTGGCAAACGCTTTGTCAAACACCAACATAAATTGGCAAATTTTTATGTTGTTGTTGAATTAGTCCACTCCTATATTGATTCAATAGTGAATCACAAACTTCAGCAGACTTAGTTAGATAGAGGAGAGGGAGAGCATTTACTTCAATAAGATTTCTCAAAATGACATATTTGGCCACCTCATTTTTGAAGTGCTAAACCTCTTCGTCGTTCTTCTTTGTATTTGGCCACCTCATTTTTGAAGTGCCAAAACTCTTGGTCGTTCTTCTTTGTTTTATATACATCTGGTATCGTTCCTACTCCTGTTGTCATGGGTGTGGTGTCAAAGGTGTGGCTGCTCCAACTGCCACAAGTATAGATTTCTCTTTTTCTTTCTCTCTATCCATGGGGATGATTTCTCTATCGTTCTCAGCTTTCAGCTTTCGCTGAGGCTCTAGACACTCCTCTCCCGATGCTCTTGGAAATTGAGGAGCTCCTCCGAAACAGGGTGGAGCTCCAATGCTCTGTGCAAGACACCTCATATACCACGATACTATCCCCCGAAGGTGCTTTTGAATTAAAACACCTTTCATCGTAGTTTATGAATAAATAAACCACTTTCCTTCGAAAATGGGCACCCTAAAGGGTGGGCCCATGAAATGTAGTTTTGATGACATTCAAAAGTGCGTCGAAGTTGTTGTGTTAACGAGAAGAATTTGGTTTTTTCTCCTTACATTTTTGTGATGGCCTCCATTTTCCTGGTGGAGCTCCAATGCTCAGTGTAAAACACGTTAGATACCGCGATACTATCCCCAAAATGTGCTTTTCAATTAAAGCGCCTCTCATCATAGTTTCTCAATAAATAAACCATTTTCATTCGAAAATGGGCACCCTATGGGATAGGCCAATGAAATGTAGTTTTTATGACATTTAAAAGTTTGTCAAATCTTTTGTGTTTGCGACAACAACTTGGGTGTTTCTTGTTACTTTTTTGTGATGGCCTCGATTTTTACAATTGTTGCGTCTACCACAAAAAAAACTATTTACGAGCGCGCCCTTAATGATACTTCTCTTTGAAGACAATCAATATATCTATTGGGCACATATCTACATATGGTGGCGATGTAGTTCATATACATCGGCCTTATGCATGTGGTGGATCGAACATAGGCAAATTTCGATGACAACCGAAATAACAAAAAATCTTAATGTCTCCATATCATTAAGGCGATATATATATATATATATATATATATATATATATATAAATAAAAAAAATTAAAATATATATAAATATATATATAAAATACTTTTTCTATTCGTTTGTTTGTTTTTTCTTTTCATGGGTTTTTATTCATTTTAATGTATATATAATATTTTATTTTTAATTTTTTCGTTTTTAATGAAGTTTTTTTGTTCTTTTCTTTTCTTTTAATTTTATTTTATGTTTTGGTGATATGATCCATTCTCATTAAACATATTTTATGAATACAAAACTAAATTACAAAAATAATTTTTACTTAATATAATAAGATATATAACTTTAATAAGGCAATAAAAGGAGACATCCATTTCATCATTCCTCATTTTTTTCTTCTTGTTCCTCTTCAAGTTTATGGTTCAAAATAATAAGTTTCTAGTTTTAAGGTTTAAAGTCATAGGTTCGGGGTTTTTTATAGGGTCCTGCTTCTACACACGGTGCACTATGCACAAGCAAAAGGAAAAACAAAAATCAATAGAAAGTCTTTGGTAATTAGCATATAACCAAGTTTTTTTTTCTCAATGCACATATATTCGGGTTTAGAGTTTTTGTTACATTACTACGTAAATCTTTAAATTGGAAGAAATCACGTGGAATGTTGTTTTGACGAGTATAGGCAATGCTACCAATGTAAGGGAAATTGTTAGTTACATAGTTGAATCGCGTGGAGTGACGATTCGGCGTATCGAAAGGTATATCCACTTTTTTCAATGGGTGTCTAGATATGTATTCGTAATGAGATATTTTGTGCGAGTACTTCACACTGGTGATTTTGTTACGGTATGTTTTGGACGTCAAGGGTATATCGAGGTTGGCGTTTGGAGCGTTCGGCTTCGATTCGCGAGTACAAATTTTGTGTACGTTTGGATTTTGTACCTTTAGAGTATTGACGCTAAAACGTACGATATCGTTTCGCGTCATATTTGATTTCATATGTTTGTGTTTCGTTTCGTGCGTGAACAACGCACGTGGAAGCTTCCTTTTTGGAGTTTCGTTTGTGAATGAATAAAGCGTGTTCTCTTTCCTTCCCTAAGGTTTATTTGTCAGGTGCATTCAACAAAGGAACGATAATAGTTTGTCGCCTAATTATTCTACTTCAAAAACACTGCAAGCTAGTTAGAAAGGATATTAGAAAGGTTATTTAGGCAACCTGGAAGACTATTAGAAAGGTTATTTAGGCAACCTGGTTCAACTGAAGATTTTAATCCTTGTCTTAGCTTTGGATCAATTGAGTAGAGATGTACGCCCTTTATGATCGATTAAGAGAGATAAACATTCATTGTGATCAATCAAGAGAGAGATTACCTTTTGTGATCAATTTATAGGTGTTAAGGATCCTTGGTGATCCATTCGGAAGATATAAGTATTGAGGTATAGTGATCATTTAGATAATATAAAGGAGAGAGAGGAAAGAGTTGATGTAAAAAAAGCTTCGGCCATACTACATAATTTCCTTTTTTGTAAATGCTTCCGTTGTGTAATTTTTTTTGTGAATATTAATTTTGTGGATAATTATTTTTATCGATCCAAAAGTTCTCTCACTTTCACAAAATTTAGAAACCTCTACTAACTACCAAGGCTAAAAAAAGGCCCAACACTAACCGTGAAGGACAAACACAAAAAACGACGACCGACGACACCATACATTGTACCACGTATGGAAAAACAAGTGCCAACGAGTCGACACACAAAAAGCGAACGGATACAATTGAACAAACTCGAACAATCCGCCAATATGTAGAGACACAAAACAACGTAAGATTCCTCATTTGATTGTCATAATTTTATGACACAAATTACCACAAACTCAACGTATGTCTTTCATAAAATCTCTCATAAAATATCACCGAACCCTAATGTATTTTGCCCTTTTGAGAAACTAGAGATTCTTAATAAAAGCCATTTAATTCATGTTGTATGAAAAAGTTCCCATGAGGACAACGATAATGTTAATTTAGTTCATGATCATTTTTAGGCTTAGGGCACTATCTATGTGTGTTCATAAGCTTTAGAAAACCAACATGAGAAAGCTATATAAGACATAAGGTAATATGTTTTGAAAAAGTTTACTCGTTTTAAATTTTGGAGCACCTAGCCGATTGATGATGCGGTGAAGCGATTAAACATCTTTGTCGAGCAACTCCTAAATCTTGGGCGAACAATAACACATTACAAAAAATACGCACATATCATCACCATAAACCTAAAATGGCCCAGCTTCATACACATATACGAGGCTAAAGATATTTGTTACTCTCACAAGTCTCACAAAGTTCACACCACTCACTCACTCTCTTCTAAGCCACATAAAAAGCCTAACTCTAAATGTAGGGTACAAACACAAAAACCAACGATTGACAACACAGTACCTTGCACCATGTATGAATGAAACAGTGTGGTGGTATCGACATACAGACTTGAGCAAACAAAAATAGACTAGCACGGAAAATCAAGCGATCATTGATCACAATTTTTCTTAACAAATTCGCATATAGCTCTTTAGAGTTTCTATTTTGTCCATACTCATTAGGGTGATTGGAGGACTTGTATTAGGTAAGGATCGACACATCGTTGTCGGAGGGGTGTTATAGATTGTTGCGTTAGTCCCACACTGCACCGTTGTGCGATGTGGATCAATAACACCACATCGTATAGTAAAAGTAGAGAATCACCACGTGCTTGATTCACAATAACTATCATGACTATCCTTTAACCATTTGGGATGATTTTTTTTTGTTTGGGAGGTTTTATTGAGCTTCAAACACCAATGCTATGTGCAATTGGTTTTATTTTCTTCACTATCGGTGAATCAACCGGTATAATAATGGAAAATTGTGGCAATGTAGATCTATACATCTCCCGAGAAGCGCCCATCGCCCAAGAATCGCCCATCTGTAGATTGTTGTGGGTACCATTCTTTATGTAGCAATTTGTCGCATCTTCTTCCTGATTAATAGGATATTTGTACGATTTGAGACTCATTTCTACTTATTTGGGTTCGTTCTAGATTTGGTAATTTTGATATACAATAAAAATGAGACTTTATTAAGAAAGCACGTTGTTAAACCATCGGAGTACATGGGAACGAAAAATATAAGGCAAATAAGAAACTGAAAAACAGAATAATTTAATAACTTATTTCACCAATCAATAGCTCATTTGACTAAGGGTGAAGTTCCATGAGACGAAAAGTGAGGTTGTTCACAGAAATTCGGACCTCTCCGTATTATGCCGTACCTCTTATTTTGTTTTTATTAGGAAAACAACATTACAGAGAATCTTGCCAATATTCTCCAAAGTTATTGGAGTTAACAATGACCGTTGGATGTTTTTTCGCGAAGCATTAGCTTCGAAAGTTTCTGTAATTG
Source organism: Zygnema cylindricum (assembly GCA_037447655.1). Classification (NCBI taxonomy): domain Eukaryota; kingdom Viridiplantae; phylum Streptophyta; class Zygnematophyceae; order Zygnematales; family Zygnemataceae; genus Zygnema; species Zygnema cylindricum. Next base: position 43,978 of record JBBHKE010001049.1, on the reverse strand, counting down.
GTGATGTACCTCGCGAGGTACATCACCAATTACAGAAAAATTGAGCCGCGACACGCTGTCGGAAATCAAAAAATTTCGCACAGCATTCAAAAATCCAACAGAAAATACAAACGAAATGTCGTAACGCACTTTCGTCGCGCTATTTCTATTACCGCCCATTCCTCACACTATTTCTGGAAACGCTCATTCGTCACGCGAAAATACAGGAACCCTAAAAAAATGAGGTGGTATCTGATAAGGCGTCTGCAAAGAGTACAAAAGTTGTGTTGCACGATGACCTGGTACGCACGTACATGGTACGCAAATGGAGATTTTTAGTCGGTGTGAAAATCATTGACGATTTTTAAAATCAAATCTATAGTTACGTGGCGCCACTCTTTTGCTAACACGTGGATTACAGACTGCGCAATGAAACTTCGTTCACAGTATAGCATCCTGTAATGTTGGCCGTACGATTACAGAATGTCGTAATGGAACTTCACCATAATCAAGCGGCCCCAACGAATGACACCTGGTCGTATTTTATGCGAAATGTGGATGGGGTATGTTTTGAGTTTCTGACCGAATATAGGGTGTGTACTCAAAAACTCTCTGTAGGACAGAAAAGATCAAAAGTACAGCCTTTTGTACACTAGGTGTACTTTATCGTTTGCATGTGCCACTGGAAGTCAGATTTGCCACAGGCACTCGTGGACAATTTCTTACTGAACTTTTCGTATCTGACTTCTGAAATTGACTGTTAGCCAACAGCGTCCAGAATCTGAATGGTCGCTACGTTTGTACACTATGGGAGTTCTGAGGCTATCATTGGTGGAAACTCTCCCTAGTCTGTCTTGACTTGTGGACAAAAGCACATACAGTTCGTAGTACCATAGAGTATGCTGGCTGACAGTGTACAGAATCTTGTCGTGACCCGATTACGAAGCCCTCCAACTTGCGCCGTACTTTGAGGCGGATTTCCGGTAACAATAGAAGCAGAGTCGAAGTTTCGCAGACAAAATTGATATCACGACGAATAGTATGTAACTAAAAACATTTTCTGCGCCACTTTGTGGTGGGACCGTACATTTAAAGCCACGGACATCAGTATTAAAGAGTGATAAGGTACAGCGCCACGTGTGCCCTCTTTCCAGGCTCACGAACTGGTATGAATTATGAACCATCTTAGCTCCAGTCACTAAAAATCTGTCCGCTCATACAAAAGGACAGTGAGCGGCGTAGTTTTGCGACGTCCAATAAAAGGAGGTTTTGTTGGTAGAATCAAAAATTCGATAAGACAAAATAGGTTCGACATTCATGTGGCAACTAGCCAACCCGTGACAGCGAATCTGTTATGACGTCAAATGATGCGGTAACTACAAAATTTGCCCTGATGTCACGGGTAAATGGTACAGCTTTTTTGGGGGAGCAATTGTTGTACGTCGACCTACTCAGCTATGTGTACGAATTGTACGATTCACCCTCAAAATGAGGGTTAATCTTCGACAGTGTGAACACCCTAGGAGAGCAGATTTTTTTTCCAAAATTCAATGCAGAAAACCCGGGATACGGTATCATAGAAGCGTCGAACGAGCGCATACGGTTCTTTCATTTCCAACTTTCATGAAAAAAAATAAAATAAGCGACCATATTTGCAATTTTGCCGATCTGAAAGGGTTGCAAATCAGTTCACAAATGAAATTGTCAAATTGAAGCAAAAGGTTGGGCCACAAACTCTGTAAAACAAATGGCATGAGTTGTATTGGAACTTCTAGGGGACATATGTCCCCTATTTAGACCCATCGTTGTACGCGGGTGTAACGCGAAGAAGCCCTTTTTGTTTTTTCTTTTTCATCTTTTAAACCGTACTATGAAGAAATAAAAGAGAATTGAAACGTTTTAAAATTGTTACGACCTTGCAATTATTTGTCAGGAAAGACAAGGTCCTAACCTAACCGTGCCGGTGACTTCCCGTACGGTCCTATCGCCGTACGGTACACCTTGAATCGTTATTAGCGTATAGAAATTATTAGTGTAAAGAAAAAATTAGCGTCATTCATTCTAATTTAATGCTAGGAGATGGCAGAATATGGTCCACCTCCTTAAATAGTGTAATTTATTATATTTAAGGTATCGATGTCAAAATTTTGGGGTGCCGATATAGCGTACATAAGGCTAATAACGATTCACGGTGTACTGTACAGTTTACACCGCCAATCGTTATTAGCGTTGAGTTCACTAATTCCGTCCCGCTTTTTTTTTTATTCTCCATTAGTGCAGTTCATTCTATTTTTTTCTTTATTCTATTTCGGGTTATTTTCAGTGCGTTGTCTCTTAAATAGAGTGTGTACGGTCAGTGTTAGACCGTACATAAATGTACCTTTTTTAAGTTAAAAATTACAATAAATTAGTTTTAGCAACCGCGGACGCATGAGAATGTGCGTTCTAAAAAGGAAAAAAAACCAGGTCGTAAAAAATCCCGTTCCCACATATTCGTCCGACAGCCGCGTTTCGACCGTGTGAATGTACAATTTGTGTACGATTTGTCAGATTTTGTACGGAGACCTATATTAGTGTAAGCATGTTTGCGACCGACATTTTTTTTTCAAAGATCCAAATTACCATAATCAAACAATTAGAATGTATGATTTTTTCCAAAATTTTTAAATTCTTAAATAGCGTACACCACTGTAATTATTATTATACGCTAATCAAACTCCCACGCTAATAACGATTGGCGGTGTACCATTGAGGCTCCGCTCCATGAGGTGCCAAAACCGGTCATTTCATTGTCGTTTTGCAAATGCGATGACCGGCAAAAATAGGCCCGGGAAAATCTCAATGATTGGGTTAGCCGCGGGAAATTAGGTGGCCCGATTAATTTCTTACACGTGTAATAAACGGGCAAGATTAAAATAAAATAAAAAAACTTAAGCTGTCCTTGAAAACTTTAAGAAACCGTTTTAGTCGTCGAACAAAGGAAGTGATTCGCCCAATTGAGGGTTTATTGTACAAAAAAGTTGAGTGTATTTTACCTTTGTCCTCCCCGTACCTTTTTTCCTTTTTGCTGTACTGTACTGTCCACGCGCCTAATGCTTCGTGTTCAAAAGTATGACCGCGGTCATCTCATGGGCGCTATTTGTGGTCACACCACAAAAATCGACCCTATAATGACCACTTGTGAACCCTGACGAAGTAAGGGATTGCTTTTTTCCAGTCTCGGCTGAATGCAAAAAAAATCAGTTGTACCGTCTGCGAATACGAGCTATGACTCAACAACTATGCGGGTACCAACATTTTTCACATCATGTTGTTTTTTGAGGAGGCACACGATTGGCAGACCGTCATTGCAGTACAGTACCTTACAGTACACCGTGTGCCGATACTAATAACTATACGCGGTATAGTTGCATACCCATGACGTATTTCTATTTCTGTGTACGAGCGGGTATGAATTACGTCATGGTGTGCAAATTAGTCAATTATTGAGAATCTGGGCCAGCAAATCCCGCGTACTTTCGTCGAGTTTCGTGCCTGCTTGAAACGTACTAAATTGTACATCTTTTGTACTAAATTGTACAAATCTGCTACACGTATGTACTTTCTCAGAATCCAATGCTGCTTTGTCAGCAAGTCTTGTCGTGACTTTTTCTCAAGCGCGCCAATTTGCTGCCAGCGAACATACACAAAAATTCATATATGTACAGTCAGTCTATTGGCTCTAAGGAATTGTTGTACGGATCCACTCTCAAGAAATTTGCACCCCTCCTGTTTCTCTGCTGCTTCCATTAATGTCTTTTTGTATCTATCATTCTTCACCCTTCTCAAAACAAATCACCGTGCTTGCTGCAGATTCAGTGATATAGACGTCCAAACGAGACTCATATTGCTTCAAATCGCGAGTTTTTTGAATCCGAGAGTAAGTGAGCAAAAAAAGAAAGGGCGACTTGAGGCTTTACTTCGTAGCAAGTCCAGCAAAAGCAGTTGTTGATATTCTAGAATCTCTCAGGCATACTATGGACATTATGCATTGCTCAATGGCTTAAGATTATAGGAATTAAGTGCCTTTTTGGAAGTGAGGGGAAGCCTTGCTTCTGAGGTACCAGAGAGGGATGTACAAGCTAATGGTTTTATTTAAAATATTTAATTAAGTCACCCTTGTACCGACCTGTGAGTGTTTCTGCAGGCGAAGATTGTTAGCGACAAGATTGAGACTTGATTTGTGTGTAAAGAACACCGGAGCAGATTGTAATGAATTACACTGTTCAGTGAAAAAGATAACAGTTAAAGTTCTTATTATACACAGCCTCAATATACTTTCATTGAAATGTTTGACATGGATATCTCACTAATTTGCTGCGTCTAGACTGTCTATGGTAATAAGTCTTGACAATACACTGCTCTTAGCTTTTAATATCCAGCAAGAAATAATGTAGATTATGTTTCTTGCAGATCACTTCTCTGCTTATACGGAGAAGTTGTGGTGTATAATTTTTTTACGTTTATGTATTTAGTTTCAATCCAGATCATATACGTTGAACAGGTTGATAAATAGTGCATGGGAAATATGAATTCCATTTTTCTTTTCTTTATGCGATATAACCCATTACTTTACATTTAGGGTACACGAAGAAGATTCCTGCTGTACTTGCTTATTTTAATCAGCAAGTAGTAGAATATGCTATGGAACATGCTATTAGTTTAATGTAGCTAGTAAAGCTCGTGACAAATATATTTTTTTATTTTTTATCTGTTGTTGACAGGCAACATTTGTTGCGTACTTTATGGTCAAGTCTTTGCAGGCTTGTTTTCTTGTTGTTTCTTCTTCTTGCTGTGTGTAATATACTCTTTATATATATATATTTCTTTTTTTCGGCTGTTTACTCATCTACCTGCTCACGTGTGTATTGGCAGGTTGGGAAAGTTTTCTGCTATTGTCTTTACAGACCAAGCTTGATTTAGTCAAAGCAAAAATCTTTAACAATTTGTAGTTGCTTGGCAATTGGTGCTCCTCTTTAAATTTGATTGCTGAAAAAGAAACGGGTTGCTTTGTATGCAGATCCACCGTTTTAACAATTCTGATGGTTTTCACGTATTACGTTATCATTTGAGGAAAACGGGGGGACGTAAGGATAGAGAATATTGCATGTGGAGATTGTAGACGTGGACTTAGTGGAGAATCAAAGTGTGATGCAAGGAAGTTATAAAAGAGAAACAAGAAATACAGGAATGGGCTTAATAGCATTTGTTTGCTGTTTGGAAACCAGAGACGAGGATCCCGACGAGAAAGAAAAAGCTTTGCATGTTCTCAACGTGTCTCCTCAAGCAGGTTAGTTGCCAGACCTGTTGGTTGTCAGGTTGTTGTTTAAGAGTTCCAGTATGATTCTGCTGTAAGCTTATTGAGCTGTATTATCTTTTTTTTACTCATAGTTCAGCCTATCTTCTTTATGTGCTGTTTTATATTACGCTTCTCTGTTTTTTTGTTTTTTTTGTTAAAAACAATCATTTTATCAGTTGTTTCATTTTTTGTCTTCTTTGTTTTAAGGTACTTCTCATTTTCCATGTTTTTCATGGCATGTTTATCTGAAGGCCAGGTCAAAATTGCATGATTAACAGATGTATACTACAGCGCTGCTGGTACTGTCCTTCCAGAGGGAATATCCTCACTAAACTATTCCCAATGGACCCGGTTTATTTGTACACATTTGTCTTTAAGATTCAAATTCAAGTAAACAAGGCACTTTTCCCCAAAGCTGGTCATTGTGTAAATTTTGGGCATGTTCAAATTTTTTACTGAGAGCACCTTCAACCCTTTTTTCTTGAGATCCTTATGACTTTTACGTCACGTGCTCATTTTTTTATTTGCGAGCTTATTTATTTACTTTTTTTGTTTGTTGTACCAGCTCCTGTGGCAGAGAAAATGAATGGTTTACCGACAAAGCCAGCGAAGAAACCAAAGGAGGTGATGGAGATGAAGGAGGTGAAGGAAGCGAAGGAGGTGAAGGAGGTGAAGGAGGTGAAGGATGTGAGGGTTGTGAAGGATGTGAAGGATGTGAAAGAAACTAAGGGGATGAAGGAGGCTTCTGATTACCCCAAATCCCAGAAGGATGTGCTATTGAATCTCTTTGCATTGACTCTTGAAGAAGTGAAGGAAGCCACAGGAGGCTTTGAACAAGAGGCTTATCTAGGGGAGGGGTCAAGCGGGAGAGTGTTTCAAGGTCAGCTCAGGAGCGGAGTAAATGTGGCCATTAAAGTGCTGAAATCAGCACAACAGCCAGAAAGGGAATTCCTAGAGCAGGCAAGTATTTTTAAATCACTGTTGTCTTCCATCCACCTCGTTTTTACTCGTGTTGTCCTTTCCCACATGCCAATATTTATAATTTGGTCATTCATTTTCTTGACTGAGGTGATGTTAGATTTCAAACCTCGTTTTCCCCTGATCATCTTGAAATAAATGTACTTTCCCTTTTGCTTCCCTCATTAATTTGGAGGATATTCTGTTCTTTTTGCTGATAAAAGTTTTATCCTTATGACTTTTAAACATCAAAAGTAATGAACAACATAGCAACTCAGCAAAAGTTTTTTATATTCAACTTTAATTGTAAGTGTGTATACGACGTTTCCTGCCTGTTTTTGCATTCTTTAAACCATTCTGAAAGTGACAGATGTATCTTTGCATTAACTGATTCGTTGATGTTTAAGTCCAGTCTCGAAGTAAAATGTTGGAGGAAGTCAGAAATTCAGACAGATTTATAAAAGCCAGCTGAGGAAAACGAATTTTGTACTGATTACAAGGAAAAGAAATTGCATAAAATAAGAGCTCATTTTTTTATGAGATTTCTACATGTGACCAGGATTTATGTATCTTTTTCTAAACATCAGATCCCAAATACAAGTGGGTGAACACATTTCGCTAGTGTCAAACCATTGGCTTATTTGCTTTCAATGCTGCGTATGAAGAGCACAGTGATTGCACTGAATGCAAAATACTTTTGATTCTAATAACAGCTGTGCTAAATTTGATGGTTTTAGGGGAATACACCGTGAATTGTTAATGACACTAATTCAGTGACAGTTCTTTTCACCCCTTGACCACAATATAGCTTTAATATTGCTAATTGTTTTTTTTTCGTAACGCTAATTCTTTAAACGGTTCTTAAACAGCCACGTCATTTTGGGACTGAATTGGAGTTAAGTACACTAATATGAACCCTACGCCAATAATTTCTTTACTCTAATGACGATTCACGGTGTACAGGTGGCAAAGGTGGCTCGACTCCGACATGTGAATGTGACAGCACTTTTGGGCTTTTGTATAGACGGGGATACAAGGATGCTTGCCTACGAGCTTGCACCTTATGGCAGTCTCCACGATGTGCTCCATGGTGAGATACAGAAATATCAAGTAGCAAATTGAGGCAAAAACATTCTGGGTGTCGTCATCATAATTAGTGAATGGATCGGGGATGGTGTACTGTTTTACTCAATCCATTGGAAAACTAAATGTAAAATGGTGTTGGAGGTGGACGCCGTTGGCTTTTAAACTGAACTGGCTTACTGTGTAGGAAAAACACACCGCAGAAGGTGTCACTGTAGTGGATACATAGATTTGTAGCTTGGCTTGGTTTTCAGAGCCAATTGGTTGGTAACAGTTCCACAGGATTTCCATTAGACTTTTTTTTCTTTTTTTCTTTTTTCGCTGGCATTATTTTCCGATGCCAGTGCTACTTGGCTTTGCTCAACATTGATTCGTGACACGATGTTTCATCCAAAATTAGTATTATTCATCTGACTTTCATCTTTTTTATTTTCGGTATTGTTGTCAATGTTATATACAGCTGAGCAAAGGAATAGCTAGTATTGGTGTTAACATAATCCGTAAAACATGTCTGAATTGCAGGCTGGAAAGGAATAAAAGGGAGCAAACCAGGTCCACTTTTACATTGGCCACAACGGATAAAGATTGCTATGGGTGTTGCAAAAGGCCTCCTGTATTTACATGAACAAGCGTTAACCACATTTGCTCATAAAGGAATCAAGTCTAGCAATATTATGCTTTTTAACGACTATGTGGCGAAACTAGGCGACTTCAATTTGTCCAAGGAACAGGCGGATCCAGCAGCTCCCTTTGACCCGCAGCATGAATTCAGCAGGTAAGACACATTTTGAGCCTTCGATATTTTCAGAGCAGATTTTTTTGTTTTTTCGTTCCCAGAACTTGGTGTGAATTATAGGGTCAGGGGAAGATTTTTTTCCGATGCTCGGTTACTGTTTAAGAATCGGCTTTCCCTCTGAAGGAGCACACTTATCTAGGAGGAGGTTGGAGGGAGGTGGTGAAATTGTTTCAGAGAGATGCTTCCTGAGAATGTCCAAGCGGAAAAGGCAGATATATATAATTTTGGAGTGGTGCTATTGGAGCTTCTCACGGGCCGTAGACCAGTTGACCCTACAGCTCCACACAATCAGCAATCACTTGTCACATGGGTTTGTGCCTTTTCCTTTCTCCATTTGCTGTGAAGAACAATTTGTATTATCTAGTTTTGTGCTGGTGTGAAATAATGACGAAAGCTCTATAAATTGGCGTGGAAATCTCAGATTCTGATGGATTTTAGGGAGAGGTTTGGGCACAGGTTGTTGCATAGTTGCTATAGTTGAATGGCACTACTTTTGAATTACAGTATACTCTCAGTGAACACTTAATTCTCTGTGGGCTACTTGTTTTGGTAGACCTTGTTGAGCTTACATTCTAAATGTTTCTGTTGTTAAGAAGGGAAAAAGAGGGGGGGGGGTCAGCAAGATCTCGAGTTGGAGTTTGGATTTCCTTTTGTATTTACAGTCTGACAGTCTTTGTATTTACATTTTTTCTGTATTTGACGTAAACACAGCCACTGCACACATGAAAACAAGTGGGGTGATTGTAGGCCCACTTGTCCACAGTGGTTTAAGCTTGTCTTTTTTTTCATGTTCTGTTTTCTGATTGGATAAGTAAGAAAACAATGTTTGGGTCCAACAGGCGATGCCAAGGCTCAGCGCAGACAAGGTACAAACCATTGTGGATCCTCGTCTGAAGGCACGGTACCCTGATGAGGGCCCTTTGAGGGTATGTGTTACCAACAGCCCTGTAGTTACTAAAATAGATTGAATGGTGGGAGTCGCACCATCCTTTTAGGGGAGATCTTACTCATCTGCCCTGCATAGGGATGTACTTGATACTCACATTTTTTTTTTTTCCTTACACATTAGTTGCCTTTTGTACAATTCACATGCTAAAATGCCCTTCACCGACAACTTTTTGTCGAAATGGGGAGATTAGAGATAAGTTATGGTCCATTATGTTGATGGCAAGATGGTGGGAAGTCGACTGACTATTTGTTGATACCTTAAGACTTTCATGTCGAGGGTTGTTGGCGAATTTTCCTGGTTTCCCCTCTCAGCAACACTAGCTATCAGTAAACATCGGTTGATTCCTAGGCAACCTAAATGGTGAATAGTTGTAGATCTATTTAAATTAATCTGTGCTTAAGTGTGAAGGCTGCTCGTTGAATCACTTTTTGCATTTCTTTTCAACATTGGCTGCAAATCAAAGTTTCTCTTTGCTCCTACAATCACCATAGTTGCTCGCAAATTTGTTTCGTGTTGCACTTTCTGTGCAATTGTTTCATGTCTTCAAATACTTGATATTTTTTTGTGTCTTAATCATTAGTCATCAGTTCATTATTTGGTCAAAATTGGCGTCAAGATTTTAAATTGATGCAATAGGCTTCTTCAAGGCGGTCTCATTCGACCTTTTTTTGCCCCTCTCAGCTTCTCTAATATATTGAAACTTTTCTTCTGTAATTGAGTTTGCAGTTGGGCTTCGTGGCGGCTCTTTGCATGGATGACCTGGACTATCGGCCCTCAATATCGACTATTATCACTGCCCTCCAACCCCTTTTGTCAATGCCCATGCCCCTTAGGTCATCGCCCCGTCAAACGCGGGATGGTTTTACAAGAAGCGTAACGAGTAACAGCAGTGGAAGCCGTAGCACTGTCAGAATGTAAAGGTATCGAAAACCAATTGGAGACCTTAAGGCACATAAAAACATTTTTTTTCACGCTTATGTAGGTACTGCTCTGCTATAAGACTTCCATCAATTACCGCTACCAGATTAAAAGAAATGTATCTTACCAACTGGGGCTCACTGATGGGTATTTATTCGTGTCTAGCCGGTGAAACAATATTTTGTTTGTGTCAAGCTGTGTATAGAAGTGGCCTGATATCTTGCAACAAGCAAATGAGGCATGTCGAGTTTCTGAGGTCTGCATCAAGACCAAAAAAAGAGGGACTGAATGAGAAACGACGTATTTCCCAAGGTCAATTCTAGGTATTGGCACATAGAAACTGTATATACTGAGGGCAGCACGATGCACGAGAATACAGTAGCTTTTGCCACATCATGTCTTTTACGAGTTTTAATGTCACTGTTCTCACTTGCAGGGAGAGGTATAGATGTGGTCATGTTTGACATGTCAAAAATTCTAGCACTATCTTGATGGATTAACATGGGTAACATAGCAAGCTATAGTTTTGTCCATACCAGTGCTCTTGGTTCCTCTAATTTGATGTTTTTCAAAAAGTTTAGTTGCGTTACCAGCGAAGCTGGGGATGGCGGTGTACAATGGGGAAGCTACTTCAAGGGATAGTTCATAAATTGTGAGGATAAGGAAAGCCTCAGAAAGTTGACGGATTTTATACGGGGGTATTATTTGTCCTTTACGAATGACAAGTTTGAGGGTGCTTGTACATTGGCGGCTGTGGAGACACTGCTGTTATGCTCCTCATTTAGGTATGAGCCATTCAACTGTTTTTCTGAACGTTTTCTTTAACCTTCAGAACACTTGTCCAGTGTTGTTGTGTGCTTCAAGTTTCTGTTTTTTTTTTGGTCTTTGGGCTTGCGAGTAAGACTTGTTCCTGTCATTTTAAGTTTTTTCAAGGGGAGCTATTTTCGGGCTTCGTTTTCAAAACCGCTCGGGCTTATTGATGTCATAAAAAGTTTTTAGTGTAACGGTATAGTTTACCCTAGATGGCGGTTATGTGAGGTGACCGTTAGCCATGCCACACTAAGGCCTCCATCGCAGTCGCTGTCGGGGCTCCTTAGCTGTAGCACGCTAAATCAGCGTTGACTTTTTCTGGTTCGAGGGTCAACGACGGAAGCAACGCAGTTTGGGGCCCAAAAACAAATTGGGAGGCCCTCTCGATTCAAAACACTCTCCCCAAACTGCGCCTGCGTTTGTACTGGCTGTACTTTTCAGGTTGGCAATTGTGGTGCCTGATTGAGTATCTAAAGTTTGTTATTTCTTGCAATGCAGGTTAGACCTTTTTCCTCTCAAATCATCGCTTGTGAGTTATTGTTCATTGTTATAGACACTTCAAAATCGTTGTATTTCGAGCACATTCTCATGCATTCCTCATTTCATTGTACTTATAGAAAAATTACTGTCAATGTAATTTATAAATACCTGTCAATTGAGTATCTGTTGTCATTGTCAGTGTTATAAATGTGACGCCATTTCTTCACACCTTTGTTTGTACGGACATAAAGAGTATAACAAGTTTCTTGAATACAATTCTGATTGATGGTAAATTAAGATTGGATTGTGACTTTCTTCGAATGTCCGTAATTGGTACGAATGGCAAGTTGGTAGGTTTTTCTGTTGTTGTTACCGCTACATTTTTTGAATGGTCATGTGTTTGGTAAAAGATAGATGTATAAAAAAACTTGTCTTTTGTACTTTCTTTGGGTCAGATATGCAAAAGAGCTCTCTTGTCCTCTTTGGGTTGGATATGTAAAAAATTCCGTCCACCGTTTTTGGGCTAACTATATTTCAATCTTTTTCTAATGTTCTTTGGGTTGGACATATAGACAACACTTGCATGGGACTGTAAAGAGGTAATACTCAGTCGGGATTCTAGGTGATTGGTCTACTCAAACGTTTGTCATTTAGTGGCCATATCTTATGAGACCTCTGCGTCATCCCTTAGTCTTCTTTACACAATTTGGTTCTTAGATCTTGGATGAATATTTAGTTTCATTCTTTTCTCCATTTTTGTGAATGAGATCCGCGAAGACAATGGATGGTTTACTTTTTTGTTGAAATTTTCGCCATTTGAAGACTCAGCAACTCGTGTGTGGAAATTATTTTTGAAAAACACAATCTATTCATTTTTTTTTTTTTGACAAAACACTTTATAATGCAATTAACAAAATGATCCACACTGATTGGGGTCACACACTTGCCAATGAAATACATAATTGAGATGATGAATGACTTAACACTAATGAGGGTTCTAGAGGCACCAGCGATCTATGGCATTCTAGAAGAAGGCATATCATGTGCAACTGTGTTGTACTCTGGTTTTCAAATTGCATATATTCTGTGGGTCAAATCAAAAATCCCTATACTAATCAGGAAGTGCACAAATCTTTATAAACAAGAAGCAAAAATAACGGAGAAAAGTGAGGCAGAAGATATGATTTATGAAACATCATCTCAGGAAATGGAGAAATGGGTAAGAATTTCCATGTTTCCAATCTGTCAATCAAAGTTTCAAAATTTCGGGTGTGGTATATTATTTTAGAATTTTGCTTCACCAAGTGAAATACTCTGCTAGTTTGCCCACTTTTAGTCCATGTCCCGTATGGGTTTTGCTATGGCAAAAAATAAGTTCCACTTTGAATAGCCAATATTTATCTCCATTTTTTTTTTTGGGCATTTGCTATTGTGCCACATACTCTTCCATATAAGACAAGCGAGCCAATATCAGCAAAACAAAATTACTTGCACCACTTCAATTTTCAAAAGCTACCTGAATCCCCCGAATAAGATATGAACCCTAAACCAAAACTTTGGTTACTTGAAAAATAAGCTTCATTATAAGGTGTGATGGTAAACCATGGAATTAAAAGAAAGGAAAAGCCAAAATTAAACTAAAAAAAAAACACGGAACATTCATATTCAGTTTTTGACAAGGCTTTGTTACAAACTTTAGTATTTATTAAAAATCTCCATCCTTAAACCCTTCTATGCCCTTGAATTTTTACATAGGCATTCATTGTGTTTGTCAAAGTCCTACTGACCATGTATGTTTATATTTACTACAATACACCTTGATCAAAACTTAAAGCTATTAGGATTATTATAATCTTGGAGCAACTAGAGAGTACCCTTAATATTCAAAACTTTGAACGAGACCTCGCAGTTGAACATTTCCATTTTAAAATCGAACAAAGGGTACAAAAGGGTGGCATGGCCAAAACTGAAAAACTACAATAAAAAACAAATAGAGCGATGGGAACACAAAAAAAGGAAAAAAAAAAGAAACAATCAACAAGGAAAATAAAAGCACCCAAACTCAAAATGAAAAGCACGACAACTCAGAAAACCAAAACTACAACCCCAACCCCAAATCAATTAAATATCTACGAAAAGCAACCCCGTAAGTCCCCCCCAGCATGGGGGTGCACGTTGAGGGAGTTCCGGAACACGGCAATGATCCATAACCCCAACAGCCGATCAGAGGATAATAGAAGCCTGCACTCGTTGTAAAGCCACTGATAAGCGTTGACGATAAAAAGAAGTAAGGACCGAAGGAGGAGGGCTCCAAGGTCCTCAGCGCTCGAAAGCACGTCGAGCACAAGTACGGAGAAACTCGTCCAGTGCAACACCCAAACAACCAAAGATCTTGACCGCCATCGGAATAAAGTCAACAACCAAAGATCTCGACCGCCATCGGAACAAAGTCATCCATAGGGTCCTGGTGGGCAGCCTTAGCGGCATCACGAGCTGCCACCCAAACATGTCGAGCCGCCTGGCTAACAACTATAGCTGAAGTAGGGTTTGCCAGAACAATATCACCGAAGATGCGACGGGCACCATGAAGCAAAACAACATCGATTTGACGCGAGAGAATGATATGAGAAACATCTCGACGCACAGAAAAGCCCCCTTCTGAAGCGATAGTCACAATGGTGTCGCGAATAGTGTCATGCGTGTGGATCAAATCTCCCCCATGGGAGCAACAAAGCAAAGTGACACCATCAGGCCCCAAGACACGACCACAAGCACAAACAAGAGAGCCAAGTAAAAGAGGATGGGGGAGGCCAAGGCGAAATCGGAGGGCGGTGGTGAATTGCGCAGGTGAAAATCAGAGAGTGGCCAAAATAGGTGTGGCGAAAAGCCAAGACCCAGAACCAGGTCCACCACAAGAGAGAAGACGGGCACGCGAAGAATCAAAGAGAAGCGTGTTGAGAAGGTCGGATTTAATGGCGGCGACAACCCGATCAGAAAACGATTCCTGGACACGCTCAACAGATTTTGTAAAAAGGGTGGATAAAATTGGCATATCCACTAGGGCATGGGGAGGTAGAGAACTTGCCGCGTCTAATAGAGATCGCTGGAAGGCGAACACACCGTCTGAAACCCGGGGGATAACAGTAGCTAGAACGGGGGTGTCCCCAGCCAAGAAATGGGAAACAAGTGTAGAGGCAAAAAGACACCAACTTCCCAAATAGGCAGCGGGAGCAACACGAGCAGTGGATTATAGACCCAACCCCCCAGTAGAGACAGGGAGGGATGCCTAAATGTGGGCCGATGGCCCAAACTCGGGATCAAATGCCCCACGACCTAACAGAGCGTGGAGGACGTCCATGAGGCGATTGTCAAAAGCCGAGAGAGAGGAGATAAATGTTGGAGTGGGAGGGGAAGTACAAGTAAGGTAAGAAGGGCGGTGGGGAAAACGCCTGGTTAACATAACAAAAGTAACTTGGGGATCAGGAAAGGCGAAGAAGATCGTCCACTTGGGCCAGATCTGTTAGTAAAGCATCATGAAGGAAATTGGATCACGAAAGTATCCGAACCAAGGGGGCAACCAAGCACCCGAAAGCCATCGGAGGGAGAAGGGGTTTAAAAAACAAGAGGGGGAGTAAACGAAGGTGGAATATCCTGAGGAGACCAAATAAAACACTTCGACGGCTGGACTGGAAGGTTGAGTTCGGCTAAACGTTCATTGAAAAAATCATATGCCAACACGACTTGTTCTCTGGGCCCAATAATGTGAGTATCATCTGCGACCGAAGGGAAAAGGCAAGAAGGGAACGCGGCCGCGGAGGCACGAAGGGCCGGGTAATGGGTGAGGGCGAACAAAGGTCCCCCGAGAGGGTCGCTTTGGCGAGTGCCCGTAGCAGAGGAGAGAGAAATGAGATCACCATCGGCTGAGAAGAAAAGGTTGTTTGTCAAAAAATAGAAAGCCCCCACAAAGGGGAATAATTGGACAATCCGAGATGGAGCGCCATAAGCACTGAAAAAATCACGTTCCGATCCACCGTATTAAAGGCATTAGAAACGGCGACCTGAAGGACCAAACAATCAGGATGTACATCCAACAAAGCCCGAATCCCGTGGACCACAGCCTCACAACCCCGTTTCGTGGCCACTCCAAACTGATGAGGAGAAAAATAATCATGGAAAGCTGGTTGGAGCTAGAGACATATCGCACGAGCCACCAATCTGTATAAAACCTCTCCCACGGCGATAGGGCGGATCCCACCATTAGGTTTGGCGACTGCCACAAGGCGGGACGTCGTGAGAAGATCACAAATCCGAGGGGGAACATCCCCACTAGCAATAAAGGAACATACTCGAAAAAACACATCGAACCCCCAAGCACCCGATTCAGGGGGCAAAACATCGCGAAACTACTCATACACTGTGCCTGAGGGGCCCCCCGCTGAAAGGTGAGGAGAAGAGCTAAGAGCCTTAATGAAAACCTCCCGATCCGAAGTAAAACTCTCAAAAGGCTCAAAGGTGTGGATGGAAGGGGGTAAAGGGGAAGGGGCAAGGGGGTGGAGAGCTTGAAGAACCTCAATGGTGGAAGAAGCTCCAAGGGCAGGGGTGAATGGTTGTAGGGCCCCAACAGCTCGAGAAAGCTCACCAACACAGTCAAAGTGAATTGCTCGACGATAAGAGGCCGAGACATCTGATGGCCTAGGTGGCCGACGTGGTATGAAAGAGGTGCTCGATACCCGATCCTCATGCTCGGCGTGGACGGCCTTCCAGTCACCACGAAGGAATCGGCGACAACGACCATAGTTTCTCTAGCCCCAGTGCCCCCTCCACGACCGAGAAGACTAGCACCCAGAGAGAGAACATAAAAAAAAGGTGCCATGGAGCAATGTCCGCCGGGTTTGAAGAAATGTGGGACAAGGGGAGGTGGAGGGCATCTTGTACTATTGTCCTGACGGCCATAGGAATACGGGTGTACAATCGCGGGCGGGGGGCTCCCAAATCGTAAGCCCCCAAAACATCCAACTCACGGACGAAATTCCAATCCTCATCTGTGGGGCCGGACGGGAGTGTGGTCGACGACGATTGAGGAGAGGTGATAGACAAAGGACCACCCAGGGTTATACAAGGTCGACAACTCCGTGTATGAAGGGAAATACCGGCCCCAGCGGCAAAGAGGTTGTGACACCCAGGACATTCTAACCGCCTAGAAGGTTTACGAGGTTTGGGTGGAGGTGGGGGAGGGAGAAGGGAATAAGAAGGGCTTCCGGACATGGTCAATAAGTCAAAGAAGCCATGGGAATTGGGAGGGTGAGAGGAAGTGAAAGCGTGGGAGAGGAAAAGGAACCATGTGGGATGGATGGAAATCGGTAAAAGATTATAACATGTTTGATGAAAAGAAGGAGGGGGAGATGGGAAAGGATGGTGGATCGAGGGACCAAGGGGGGGGGGGAAGAAATGTAAATTGATCTTTAAAGATGTGTGGACATGGAAGGGATGGAATGGAACATGGAGGGAAGGATGACCTGGGGGTCACACCAGGGAGCCTCAATGAATGGAATAATGGAAGGTAGGAAGGTGGAGAGGAAAAGACGAAATAGAGGAGATCCGGAGGTACATGGCTACGGGAAGTAGGAGCTGTCGAGGAGTGCAATACTTGCCATATTGGGAAAAATAATGTTATACACAAGATTGCATTAGGAATTCAGTCTCACATCTAGTGCCAAACAAATCAATTTTGTAAACATTTTCTTTATCGCTATGCATTCTTGTTATCATCAATTTTTTTAATCCATTAGTAGTCCCTCAAGTTATTCGGTGAAATTCGACTTTTAATCCAACATTTAGGTTTGATTAATGGAAAAAAGATGAACTAAAATATGAACAGAATATGACAAAATATGAACAAACACGAGCGCCTAACACAAAAACACAACATTTTACATGAATGTTAATAGCTCATCGAGTGTTTTTACTCTATTTTATTCTTTTTTGTTTTTAATCAAATCAATCTTTATCTCCAAGTTGTCCATATGCTCTCTTTCGGTCAAATCAATGATTGGTTTACTTAAGTTCAATCAAATTTATGGTTTTCTTAAGCCAAATGAGAATCGACGTTTTTAATAGCCAAATCGATGGTTTTTCAACGAAGACTATAAAATAGACTACCGACAAACCACCACCCATCTACATTTTGAGTTATACGAGGTCGTAAATGTGTAGATAATAAATCTCGCTTTCACACTATTTTTTAAGTGAAAAAAACGAGGTTTTCCATTCACCAAAATTAATGGGGATAAAAGTCGTATCCGGCAATTTTGGAGGGAGGGAGGGAGGGAGGGAGGGAGGGAGAGGGAGGGATGCAGGGAGGGAGGGAGGGGGAGGGAGGGATGCAGGGAGGACGGGAGGAAGGGAGGAAGGGAAGGAGGGAGGACGGAAAAAATGGGAGGGGAGAGGGAAGGAGGAGGGACAATTGGACACATGGACACCCGTTCCCTGTACAGAAGTTTTCGTTTGAAGAATTTTACGGTCGAAAATTTGCTGACCTTGTGATTTGAATTTACGTCCCTCTCTGTTTCCAGTTTCCGTCCATGGCTGCCGGAAAGCTTAGGCCATGGCTTCTGTCTCCCTCCGTACATGTCAGCTGTTTCTCTCCTTCTAGATTAATGTTAACTAGACAGTTTTTTGTGAAAAGAATCTATTCTGCTGAAAATTTGGCGCTTAATCCTGTCATCTCTTGTTTTTCTTCACCTCATATTTCTACTAAGCTTGCAGGAAAAAGTTGTTTTATTAATTATGGATTTCAGAGAGAAAGTAAAGGAAATATTGTTTTGTCAAGTTTATTTGTACCATCAGCTTCAGTAGCTTCCCCAGGAACATCATCATTATTATCATCATCATCATTAACATCATCATCATCATTGCTATCGTTTTTGTCTTGTAGTGTTCAGTTTTCCGGAAACAAACCGAGAAGATTGAGTTCCATAAGTAGTACGGAGTCCTTTGGCAAGAATGTCAGATCGTTCAACCAAAGTAAAAACATAGAAGGTGAGGAAAAGGAAACTGAGAGGAAAGATATTTCCTTGCAAGAGTTGAGTATTGGAGTTGCTGAAGTATCTGAAAAGACTGTACATTTTGAAGTTACAGAAAAAGAATCTTTTATTGATGATGGGGAAGAGATAGAAATGAAGAGGTTAGGAGGAGGAATACGGAGTGAGAATGTTTCCACTACAGAACTATTTGAATTACCTGTGAGAGAAGTTTTCTCGAAAGAAGGAAACCAAACTTCTGGTGAAAAGAAGAAACTTTTAGTTCCAGGACAGACGAAAAAGAAGCAGATGTGTTACTACTTCACTCAGGGACTTTGTACCCTAGTCAGTATTTCTATCCCTTTTTTCCCTCTCTCTCTCTCCCCCCCTCTCTTGTCTTAATGTTTTCTGTCATTACAACTTTTGTTTCCTCTTTTTCAACTGGTTTATAATGCAATCAATTTTTTTTCCTGTCTCTCCCTTCCACTCCCTCTTCCTCTCTCTCTCTTTCTCCTTTTGTTTGAACAATAACCAAGATCTTAAGTCACAACGCCGAAAATATTTCAAAGATTCCGCTTGATAAAAACTAAGCCTGCTTTTTTCTTTCTTTCTTTCATAACTCATTCATTAACTCTTAACATGAACATACATCCATTTTCCCTGGAAGGTGTGTGATTAACATAAAAATGAGGCTTTTTCCAAATGAGACTCCTTTTCCAAATCATACTTGTTTCCATGGGAAATCTGATGTTAAATGAGGAGACGGAAATGTTTTACAGGAAGAAGATGCGGCTCATATGGCAAAATTTAGCCACACATATCCTTCTCTAGATGTGAACCCGTCCGATACAGAGAAGGTAGAACCACAACCGTTTGACAAATATCTTGTGCTCGACCTTGAAGGCCGTGTCGAAATTCTAGAGTTCCCTGTTCTTTTACTGGATCCAAAGACTCTCCAGATCACTGACTGCTTCCATAGGTGAGTTAACAGCAGTGAGTTATAGCCTTTACGGCCGTTTTTTTGTGTTTCTTTCTTTTCCGTGAACAAACTATTTAGTCTTTTTTGTTTCTCGAATTGTCAACTTTTTATCAAAACAAACTGCACTAAATTATGTTTTGTCAAATGGTTCATTATGGGCCACTTGAATAAGTAGTGTTATAAACATTAATTTCATGGTTTTAAGGTGCTCACTCAAATCAGAGTTATTAACTGTATTAGAGATGGGCAGTGTAGTAACTTTTTAGTGTGGTTTGGCTGTGTCCTCCTTATGCAGATTTGTACGCCCTGTAAAGATGTCTGTGGAAAGACAGAAAGAATATATTGAAGGAAAATACGGGCGATGGGGTTTGGATAGGTAAGCTTCCTGTCGACTAATCGAATGCTTTTCCTGTGCTCTTTATTGAAATTTTTAAATGTTTTTACGTTTGTCTCGTTTACATGTTACTTAAAAACCCCTTCAAAAATGTTTTTAAATCTTTAAAAGAAGTTAAATGCTTTTTTTTGAGATTTTTTTTGTTTCTTCTTTTTTTCATTTCGTGAACCATTGCTGGAATCATTCAACTCTGCGATTGCTCACTCTGCAAAAATTTTGGGTCCTTTGTTTGAAAGGAATTTTAGACTTCTTTTTATAGACATTAAGAAAAAAATGTGACATTTGGTGACTGGGTGTGGTTTATAGGGTTTGGCACGACACAGCTATTCCCTTCACTGAAGTTCTCAATCAGTTTGAAGAGTGGATGGGAAGTCATGGATTATGGGAAAAACATTCTTCCAAAAAACTTAACCGGGCAGCGTTTGTGACATGGTCAGTCTTCTCTCTCTTTTGTTCTTCACCCTTTTCCGATTTCATTGAGCCTTCTTAAAATCTCAAAGTTGATTTCTACTGATATTTCGATCTTTGGTGCTCTCTGTCAACATTCTTGAAGATTTTATTGCATAACTTGGATACGGTATGGCCACTAATATGTTGCAACTATTTCCAAAAATTTGATTCGATATACAATATAAGTTTTCAGGATGTAGTTTGGATTTTTTTTTTTTGCTTCATCGGTGGCATCCCCTTTAACTTTTGAGTAAATGTCCTACCTTTATTAGTCAAACATGGTCAAACATGGTGAAACACAGTTTAACATCGTCAAACATGGTCAAACATGGTCAAACATAGTCAAACATGGTCTAACATGGTCAAACATAGTCAAACATTGTCAAACATCGTCAAACATGGCCAAACACGGTCTAACATGGTCAAAATATGCAATGAGTCTCTCAAAATATCCTGGAACACTAAATATCCTTAGTAGAGAGAAATCCTAAAATTTCTTTCCTGTCTCTGTCACACTGCCAGGTGACGACTGTTTTTCATTAGAGCGAATCTTTGAAACCATATTCGTCTTGTTTTGGGGAAATTTTTGGGAGTTTTCCAGCGGCAATTGGGATATAAAAACAAAAATTCCCGAGCAGTGTTTGGATTCGGGTGTCTCTCTCCCTCCATACTTCACCCAATGGGTTAACTTGAAGGACATTTATTTGAACCACTACCAACAAAGGGTAAGGTTTTGCTTCAAACTTTTACATTTTTCTCACAGAAATTTGTTGTACTTTTCTTTCCAGTTGGAAAGAAAGAAACTGTTTATATCGAGGAAACTGTCTTTGAAAAATGTCTTTAATGTTGCTGGAAGTAAAAAAAGATAAAACCAGAAGTAAAGAATAAAATAAGAAATCAGTAGAACTCTTGTTGAGCTTGACAAACTTTCCGAGAAATTTGATTAGTTACCAAAAAATTGGATGTATTTTTTGTACTTTCTGAAGTAATTAGTCTTAAGAAGGTTGCTCTAACCTAATTTTTCAAGGAAAGCAAGCATTTAAAGGAGAATTTATATAAAAAAAGTATTTGAAGAAAAGGTTTACGAGTGCTCCTAAGTAATAATACTGGATTGTAATTGCCAGAAGATGTAAACTCTTAATTGCTGTAAACAAAACCTTACCATTTTTATGGTGGGATTTTTGTATTCTGTTTTTCTCACTCAATAACTGTTCACTTTATACAGAATCGAGAAAACCGCCAAAAACTTTTGTCAAAACTATTTTAAGTGTTATTTCACGTATTTATTTGCCATTTACAAAGCTATAAGTAAAATGTAACCTTTGATTTTTTGTTTCTTCATTTTTTATTTTTATTTTCCTCTTCTTTTTTGTTTTTTTGGTCTTCGTTTGTTTTCTGGTCGACGGAATGCTTTCTATGTTACAGAGACGCCATATTCCTACAAATGCCTGATGTCAAAACTATTTACTTGGTATTTCACTCATTCACTAACCATTTTATAAAGTAGTAATTAAAATATAACCTTGTGGCCTTGTTTGTTTCTACGTTTTTCTTTCTTTTATTTTTTTTGTTTTCTTTTGTCTTTTTCAGGCCGGCGGTATGCTTGCTATGTTACAAGGACTCCATATTCCTCTTTCGGGAAGTCACCATTTGGGACTCGATGACGCTCATAATATTTCTCGAGTTTTACAGAAGATGTTAATTCAAAAAGCAATTGTGAAAATAACAGCTGACAGATATGGTCCAAAGTCGAGTGATGTAAGGTTTGCGTTCAAGTGGAGAGTTAAGTGAAAGGGAGATATATGTTTCTGGAAAAAAAGCATACGAGAAGAAGTTCGAGAAAAAGTAAGGAATAAAAAAATTGGTTTTTCAAGATCGGGGGGAAAAGAAAGTAGAGTTAATTTTACGGGTCTCCGTTTTGTGGATGGAATTTTTAAGCATTGCCTTCTGATATTTTTCGTGTTTTGAGTTTGTGAAGGATTTTTTTATAAGTGATTAAATTGGTTTATGAAGATCTGCCATTTCCAAGTTAAACATCCATGATACCTTGCGTAAAAAAAGGGATATTGCTTTTATATATTGCCTATATAAATGGGGATATTGCCTTTATAAAAGGAGATATTGGATGAAAGTATTTGCTACTGAAAGAGAATATTCCCTGTTGAAATTATCCTTGGAAAGTTGTAAAATACCCCAATGTGTTGCAGTGTGTAGTGTCTGTTGATCTAGAAAATATTTTGCTTAGATTTTTTCCGTAAAACCTTTCCAACCTTTAGAAATTTGGTTGGTTTTCAAGTTATGTCAGTAATGATTTTCCAAGCTACTATTCCACAGCTACAGCAATCTTTTGATTTGGAAAGAGACAAATAATCTACAAGGATGTATAAGTGTTTGATGCTCCTTTTGCATTACATTCTTGTTGAAACGTCGATTTAATACATTCTTCATTTATTGCAACTCCTTGGAGCCCATAGCAAGATAGTTTTTTCAACTAATTGTGGAAAACTTCCATCATTTTCCAATTTTTAAAGAAAAAGAACATGTCCGAGTCGAGCACAAACACAAACAAAACGAACTCCGTGTTCGTTGGTGTTCATTTTATTTTTGACGTGAATAGAATTCTACAACACATAACTCCTTTATACGAAGACCAATGGACTTTGAGGTGTTCTTGAACGTGTTTGTGTTAAACAACGTCCAACACGGGAAACATTTAAGACAGATTCCTGAAGGATCTTTTTAATCCTCCTTTGCCCACCTCAGATGATAATAAGCCTCACATATGCTTGTGACACCGAGTTATCTCAAAACCATAATTTTCTTTCTAGTGCAAACAAAATGATACAGCACACACCCACTCTCCAATGAAAGGAAGGAAGAGGGAATAACCATCCAAAAATGCTTCATTTGAACAATGCCTTGTATTGAAACATGTGCCTCTGTTTCCGTTTTAACATTGACAAATGACAGTTTAGGCTGGTAAAAGTTCTCACTGTCTTCATGTACATAAAGAACATTTTCAATTCCATGCTTTCTGTCATCATTTAACTGGTACAATAATTCCCTTTACGCACTTTTCCGTATCATTTCTACACATAACTTTGTTCATATATGGACCAACAACATCTTATGCCACATGAAAAAATTATCGTTTACAAGTGTAACAAAAAAAACAGCATTATTGAAGAGATTAAACCGCACAATACCGCATTAAGTCACTCACAAAGCTCTTCTTGTTTAAAAAAGAAACATTCTAACATCTATGACTTGAAAAACAGAGATAGAACGTAAAGACCAGAATTTTTGGAAAAACAAACTTTCGATACGACAAGAGAGCAAGTTTGTACAGTTCTTTCCGGAATAGACATAACAAAAGTCCCACCTGCAGTATATAACAACGTCAATAGGTTAAAAGTTACTTCCCACCAAACAACCAAATACAAGGCATACTCACCGCGTTTAACACATCATTCAGAACTCCAGTCTCCTTCTGAACATTTTTAGCCATCCATGGGAAAGAGATTGAATAACAAATTACAAATTTCTCACCTGTAATGTGGAGTTGCTTGAAACATCCAAAGCACCTACTCCGTTTCGGGCTAAGGCATGAACTCAAAAATCTTGCCGTACACATTGGTGGAGTAAAACTTCAGGTTGAGTTGAGATGAGTAACCTGAGTTAAAATGAGTAGAAAACAACTTTACCAATTGAACAATGAAAAATACGTATGGAAATCTGTATTTGCACTTTCTTGAAGTCATTATGGCGATTTTTGCACGAGTCTAGTAGTCCTTGTAAAGCAAAGTATAGCGAGGAACTCGTTCCGGCGGTAACGGACATGTAACTATTAGTTTTCCCTTCATGGCTCCTCTATAAATTGTCTGCATAAAAAACAAAAAGAAACATTGGAAAAGACCGCCACTCAGGAAAACGAACCTCCTCAGTTTGTAGAGGAAATAAGAAATGTTATATGTCAGCTTAGAGTACTCATTCTGATTTCCTCCTATGATTTCTGCGTTTGTTCCACCCAACTAGCAAAAAAAGGGGGAAATGGGAACGTGTTTCCCTTCTCAACTGTGATAGATTCAATTTACAAGTAGTATCTACAATGGGCAGTTGTCATATCATACCTGAATCTTTCAGTGATGTCTAATGTGAGTATGTTTCTGTTCTTAATGAGTCCAACACATCAAAACTGGTAATGTGAAATCAGAAAACAATGTGAAAAGGTGAAAGGGTCAAAGGGGTCAATTCTGGCAGTTTGTTGTTGGACATCAAAATGTAACGAACGAGGAGAAAGAATGAGGTATAAACCTCCTCATTCATAAAATATGCAACATTATCGGCACATATACAACCAGCGAAAATTGCTGAAATCGCACATTTAATATGTAAACTGCGAGGCAAATGAAACCTCTCAACATTACTCTATCAGAGCCTGACATTGAAGGAACGAAAATGCATCGAAAATAAAATTGAAGATGGTACACCACCCATCGCTAGTAGAGTTAATGACTATATTATCAGGTAGTGTTTTTTTGACCTGAAATCATAAATTAGTGTTATTATTTACTCAAGTGGCTCACAATATGCCACTTTGCAACACATCACTTAGTATAGTTAATTTTAATGAAAAATTAGCAATAATGATTCACTTACTCTAATAGTGATGGGAGGTTGTACATTCTTCTATTATATATATATATCGAAAAAACGTCACATACGAAAGTTAGTTCTAAATAGTTCGCTTTAAGCTTCAGGACAAAAATCTACTAAACCTACTATATTACACATTCTAAAACAGCCGATTCAATTGAACATACTTGTTCAATCAATACAAAAGTAGTTAACAGTTTAAAGGTTCCTTTTCTAAATCCTAAATTATCAATCAACTAAGCAATTCCATAAAACTGTAGCCACCTATCAATAATATAATATGCGCAAAACGGTGATATGTGAATACTACACCATAAATCGCTATTAGCGTTATGAAATAATTAGGGATAAAAAACAATTAGCGTTATTAACGCTAATTGGGAATTTGGGGATTTTCAAGGAAATTATTGACTCTAATTGGGAATTTGGGGTTTTCCAAAATAGAATTAATAATTCTATTTGAGAATTTTGGTCAAAATTTGGGGGCGTCGAAATAGCGTTATGAATGCTAATAGCAATTCACAGTGTACTGTCAATTAAGATAATAGCCCCGCATATATATATATATATATATATATTATTTTCTATACACATGGTAGAATATACAAATAAATTAAATGTTGTGACGGGTCAAGAAGACGTCATACCGAGGCCTGACTAAATTCAGTTTGTCCAGCTACATGTAAGTAAAAAAAAAAAAAAAATTAAGACCCTATACAACCTCTAAAGTCCATTATCATTTCAATAACTAAAAACCGAAACATTAAACTAAGAGTTTCAGTATGCTTTGCAGGTGGCCAAACAATTGTCGGCTACAATAGAAATTAACTACTACAGGAAAGATAACCCTCTGTCATCAATGAAATACTCCAATCATCAGTGTCTAATTTTAAAGCATCTTTAAGTGACCGTTACTCTCGAAAATGATATTTCATTTACCAAATGAGTTTTAAAAAACTAATATCTTAGCATCTCATGAAAAAGACCTTGTCAAAAACCTCGTTTTTCCCAAGCTTTCTTTCATCTTATGAAAGTGAGATTCCATGGTTATATGATTAGCTTTTACAGTCATACTTTTAGCTGTTTCAAGTATATTTAAAAGTGTCTCTTTGAGCTTAAAATGTCAATACAATTTCTATAGCAAGCTCATCGTTGATATCCAGTAATATTAAGTAATCTATCACTTAAAAAATTAAGAAATTAAGCTCGATATCAAGTAATCTATCACTATTAATCACTCATAATTGTTACTGCAGAAAAAAATGCTGATTTGACGATAGTGCTCCCCACACCAATCCTGACCAGTATGGTTCATAGGTTGAATATGCAAAAGGTACGGAAAAGCTATGCGTGGCTACCCCATACTATACGAGTATTATAATTGGAAAAGACGTACAATACGCATACAATATGGAGAAACCATTTAACGTTTTGACTCGTTTTCACACTTTTGAACAACGATGTGGTTAAACTTACCAGCAGCAATGATGAGCAATTAGTTACTTCCTTACCTCCACAACATCAACGAAGTCTTGCTTGGTATGGAAAGCACCAATCCACTTTGTGTGATCAGGACTCCTGTCACCAGAAAGAAAAATAAAAAAATAGCATCACAGGAAAACACTCTGATGGCTTAACCATAACATACCATTTGAAAAGAGTTAAAGAAGGATTACAGTCATCTCTCGCATCAGCATCATACTCACCATGCTACTTTAAAAAACCTCAAAAAAACAACATTAAACCATTGACAGTAACTCTTTTTAACAAATATGGATTGTTGAAGAAAACATGCGGATTTCCTTTCAAAGCTGATAGAAACTCAGGCTGACTTTTTTTTCTTTTACAGCTCAATTTTTGACAGACATTGGAGAGAAAATCCTGCATTGTCACATATTAAAAAACAACTGTAATTGCTACATTTGGTTACCTCGTACTGTACAATTACAATACAGTATACTACACGTATAATATGAGCGGACCACACACCTTCCAATTGTTTTCGCACATTTGAACCATGATTTGCAGTTCAAGCTCAAGATTTGATTAAAAGACACCAAAAACAAAGTCATTAATCAAGCAAGCAAACAGCATACCCTGAGTCCATCTTCATATGCTGTGCGTTAAAAAAGAATATTGTGGCAGGAATAATTGAAATGTCAAAATACTTGACATATTGTTGCAAATCTTCTGCGTCCACGTTTACAAGAGACACAGAAGCAAATTTCGATACATCCCTCCTTGATTTTCCTAACTGCAATTTCATGTTCAACAAGACAAAAATGAACACATGTCAAACAAAATCAATTGAAAGAGTTTTAGTACAAGAGTCTCGCACTACTTTAATCAACTAAGATTTTACATTTTTTGAAGACAAAAATAGCTAATAAGGTAATTAAACATACGCAATTACTTGCGATACTGGCCAATAATCACCATAGTCGTACAATTTCAATAGTACAGTTTCTGTAAGAACATTATAGTTACTGCACTGGTAACGCCGGTTACAATTACCCTATAAGTAGTGGCTGGAAGCAGCAGGTTACTCACAATTTCTTCTTGTTGGAGACAAACAGGTTCTGACGATCTAGAGAAACAAAGCACTACCACTTTGTCAATAGTATTGCGAATGGCGGCATCTACTTGTTGCTTTGTTGTTAGGGTTGGAATTGTATGACTCATGATGAAATCCGTAAATGGAAATTCTTGAAAGGAAATTCTCGTTAATTCGTATTACAATAAGGCATTAGCGATCAATTCTGTGAACATTGAAAGAACAGATTTTCAAGTTTCAGCAACATAAGGTATTGGTGAAGAATCTCAGGGAAAAATTGAGAAGCAAAATGGAAAGCTCAGAAAGGGTTGGGATCATGTGACCCGTGATGAAATCTGCAAATTCTTGCTGATCTGTACTGCAGTAACGCAACACCGATTGACAACTGTGCTTGAATGAATCTCAAGTTTTCAACAGAATTGGCGTTCGTGAAGAAGAACTGCAAAAAAAATCGGACAAAATCAAAAGTTAGACACAACCAAATGAAGGCTTCACTGGTTCAGGACTTGCGACGAATTATGTTAAAGCGGATTTAGTATGAAGTGCACTAAATTATATTTGCACCGTGGCTCAATGTGGACCACTCGAACGGAGTGGTATTAACACCAATGTACGATTGGTCTAAGTAGGGCTGCACATCGCTTTGGATCGCATGGCAGTGCCGAAGACGATGTACACAGTGTACAGTGCTGTACACCGCGATAGTTTTACGTCGTTTTACGGGAAAACTTTCCCGTTTCGACAACAAAAAAAAGGTTATTCATTAGTTCTAAGGGTACTTTCGCATGTAACCGAAACTTAGTCTTGTTATTTTGTTTTTTAGCGAAAATTCTGCGTACAACTTTCAGAGCATTCGGATGAAAACGCAAATAACTTGTTACTTAAAAAAGGTGACTTACGTAGACGTGTACGAAACAATGTGACCGATGAAGTGGTACACAAAATGAGGCGAAACTTCCACTCGGCTTCAATTTGAAGCGTTTCTCTCCGCACGCTGTACAAATTTTGTGACTTCGTAATGTCCGTACGCCACATTGTCGACGTGTCGAAACCCTAAAATATCTTTCGCTATCGCACAAAAATGCGGGTTTCGTTTTTCGTCTTCCCATTTGCCTACAGGTGCCCAATGTTTTTCCTACGCCGTATGTGTGAAGACACGTGTGTTTGAGAGACCCTGTACGGAAATTAGCGCACGGAAAACAGTACGCACAGGCTGGAAACGTGCAGTGGGGTTTTATTTTTTGGTACTCTGCGCACAAAAATTGAAAAAACTTCCGACAAGTGCGACAGCATCTGCCTATTCGCTCACCTTATAGCGTTGTTCCATTAGGCGGTCGCTCACCTTATAGCGTTGTTCCATTAGGCGGTCTCAGTAAACGTCAAAAATGTAGGATCTTGAGCAAAAGAGTTTCACTCAAAATAATTCACAAAACATAAATCATTACACAGCGGAAGCTCATAAAAGACAAGAGGAATATTCAGCCAAAAATATTTATAAGTGTTCTTGGCCGAAGCCTCTTTACATCATCTCTCTTCTCTCTTCTCTCTCTTCTCTATCCTCTTTAAATAATCTCTTACTCCAATATCAAATCCTTTATGATTCAATCATGTAAGATATAATTGATAGATTGATCCGATTAATTCGATACTCTGCACATGTACACTGCTGCCTATATATACTCGCTACTCTGCACTAAGAGACAACAAGATAAGACAAGCAAAACTTAGCGTAGCGACGAAGTCTGTCCCTAGCTGACTGTGCACTCTTCAATGAAAGTTCCACGAAGGAAGGCGCACACGCTTCTTCCTTCGAAACGACAAACTCCAAACGTTGACTTAAACACGTGTCGCTTCACGAACACACCTGCACGCAAATTGAAACATCTACGCATGAAGACAAAAGTAACGCGAAACGAAATAGTATGTTTTGTTCGCGGACGCTTCAAAAATAGTACCACGAAACTTACATCGTACGTTTCGTATGATGACGTGGTACTTCACGTCAACAATTAAATGTTGGTATGGCGCTTCGCGGGAATACCGCAAAACGACAATAATCCAACAAAAAAATCGTTTACTGAAGCCATCGTTCCATCGTGTAGGGTCAGTAACCGACATTTTATTTGCATGCCAAAATTTGATTGGTCCACGTAACAGATAAATAAGATTATGGAAATCTTCAAAGAATCTCTGATAGCGAATTATGACCACATATTTGTACCAGCGAAGGTAAAAAGTGACTCGTACAACGTATTGAATAAAATATGTACGGGCGGACGAAAGTTAAGATTTGTAAAAGCGTACGAAAATGTCAAAAGGGTCAGTGGATGGCAACAGATGCGTGAAACAATATCCTCCGTCAAATATTTTCTTGCGGCTTCCGGTGGCTTCGCATCCTCCCTGGCGGAAGGCACATGTCATGCGTGACGTGTACCCACCTGGTCGCGCGGCCGTCGTGGATATTTGTTCACTTTTCCACGAGGCACGATGCTATTCGTTCAGGCGCTTAGAATTGACCTACTCCGGGTCACTTGTTGCGAAGTGAAAGTGTCAGACGATGGCGTATCCGATTGTGCATCCGACGGTCCACGTTTACGCCTATAAACGTGGAGAATCAAATCCCTCATTCAGTAGGCTCGTTTTTCTGACATTTTATTTTTTTGGTACGGCACTGTACGAAAGAGTACGGCTTTCAGTAGACAATGATATTTTTTCCCTAATGGAACTTTACCCTTATTGGACTATGTTTAAAATCACCTCGCGAGGTGATTTGATGTAAAGTTTGAACATGTGCTGGAAGGACGCGAAAATGGGTCGAAATGCGCTAAACGACAAATTGCATCGCGCTAGACGACATACTACTGTACAAATAAATTCAAGGTAACGCAACTTGTACGGTGGTAATTTCATTTTTTTGTTACGGCTGCGGATTTTCTCGTTTTTTTCTAAGATATGAAGGAGAACGACAGGAAATAACTGTAACTTTAGCACATGCGAAAGTACCCTTAGTATCCGCAGATACGCGCGAAAAAACAATTGCGCCTATTCTTAAGGACGTATGGGCCAGCAAATGTGATGTGTGACAAACATTATTTGGTTGTCGATACCTTGCTGACAACACCTGCCATGCCAGCTACATCACATCGGGCATCGGCTGCATCGTGCCTGTGTGCATCGAAGATGTTCATCACCAAAGTAAGGGTGCGTCTCTATGTACTTCAAACTTAGAGATTTTTTTTTGTTTTTTAGCGCAGATCCGGCGGACCCGGATTTCGGGTGTCCCTATGGTACCAAACGAAATTGTCACTTAGGGCGTGACGATTGTATACGTCGACAATGCCCGTGACGGCTGTCAACGTCTACAATCTGTGATGGCGCACGTTATTTTTCGTAACTGCTTTGACGTCGCGTGACTTTTCGTGACATTGTAGACCTACCGCCCTCCAGCCTGTGCCGTTTCACGGTTGAAGAAGATGCGTTTTGACTTTGCATCTATTGTCGGCTCGACGTGAAATGGCATCGGAACCTTGAGACCCCTGCAAAAAAAAATCCCGTACCGGATAGAAACGGACAAAACAAAACAAACTGTGTACTTCTCTTTGTCGTATTAAACAAAAACGGACAAAACATAGCGAATCGTGTACACTTCCACGTCGCTTGAAATCGTTTGAATTTTTTGAACAAAACATTACACGTGCGAATACGTGTTCCTATTTGTTTATAGAAAATCCCTAATTTTAAAACACATCGGCCCTGTATTTTAAAGATAAGGTTGAAGATGACGTTTTTTGTCGTCGAAGTGGGTCGAAGAACACAAGACGACAAGTTGTAGTACATTATAAATTCGATGATGACGCAAAATGTACTTCTCTTTTTTTCTATTTTATTGTACGGTTGAAATTTACGCGGTACGGCTCTAAGTTTTACAGGAAAACGACAGAAAAAAACCCTTACTTAGGGCGTGTTCCCATGTGTTCAAGTAAGGGTTTTTTTCCGTCGTTTTCACAGAAAATGGGACTTCCAACGTGAAAATATTACGCCGTACGAAAAATGGGCAAAAACACAAGTACATTTTGCGTCATCTTAGAACTTGGAAGGTACGGCAATTTGGCGTTATTGTCATCGCGACCCACTTCCAGCTCATCTTCACACTTGCACTGGAATCAAATCGCGATCTGATTTTAGTCAAAATACTACCCAATTGACGAATGGAAAACCTGGATTGCACGCGTCAAACGTTTTCAATTTTTTTTTTGCGGTTGGGAGAGTACACGAAAAAAAAGGTGTTTGTCCGTTTGCTTATGTTGTCCACTTGTGGGCGTCTACAAATGTCATTTTGTAGATGTAGGCGATTGCTTATGTCGTTCTCGTGTGGGCTTCAACAAATGACAGCTGGCGTAGACAATTGTCCCAGTATGTCAGGAGCTCTTTGCGGCGTACAAATGTCGGCAGTTTGTTCCGAGACCGTTGGCGTCTACAAATGTCCGCAGTTTGGGTTTCGCAAGTATTGGCGACGTGTACAGCTGCCACATATTCAAAATAATGAACGCGCAAGTAACGATTCACATAGGCACACTTTGAAAAGTACACCGTAAAATCAGCGCTAAATTCCAAAATAACGTTTCAAAATATCGGTTACATGGGAACACGCCCTTAAGCACACAGAGACGCACCCTAAGGAACATTCGAACTTGAGGGACACGTGTGCCGTTGGCTTATCTCGAATGGGCCAATTATCTCAAAATTGTACTTTACTGAAGAGCTCTATGTAAAAGATACGGATGCTTCCAAACAAATGTTGCTGTTGTGAGCTGCTGTAGGCGAAAAAAACAGGACGATAAGCTACAGTAATCCGTCGAGAGAAGCCGACAGCAAACAAGCCCCTAACAGCTATGAGCAGTGTGAAACAGTATAGTACAGTATATTGATATCGTACAATTTTACTTTAATTCCGTATGTTCAGTTTCGTATTTCCTACGTGGCAAACCCAATCCATTGAAGATACCGTATCCTCGTTTCATCTATACGTGGCACGTCCAAGAAAAAGGTCACGTATACGTAAACTCAGCGGAAGAATTACTTCCTGTATAATGTACGGATGACGTTCACTGGCAGGTGGAACGTTACCGTAAAGCTTCCCGTCGCCGCTGCCGTCGCCGTCAATTCTGCTTTGGCCCTGTAAGATGGTAACATGCTAAATCAAAGTTGATTCCCCCCTGTTTGAAGGTCAACGACAGAAGCAACGCGGTCTGGGGCCCGAAAACGAATCAGGACTTATGGAGGACCTCTCCATTCAAACCCTAAGTGTTGAATGTTGACTTGAGACTTTCATCTTCATTTTTGAGCTCTCTCCTTCAACAGCAACAGGAAACTATGGTTACATCATTCACACGTGCGGAATCAGAACTTATCGCGTGTGACATCAAGGGTTCCGCGCACGAGGCTCTGTTTTACGTGCTTCCGTTTTTAGGGTTAAGAGACTTGTTGGCTGTGGAACAGGTGAGGACGAGAGCACAGAAATTCGATCTCTAAGTTTATGTTCTTACCTATTATTGTTTGATTTTGAAAATGTTATTATGTTTTATTAAGTTTATTTAGATTTTACGAAACAGAAAAAAACGTCAATTTCATTGCAGAGTTGAGAGATCTTCAACACTTTTTCTTCACCTTATTTCAAGGTTTTGTTAGAAAGTCATGTTTACTCAGAATCCAAACACATAAAAGCGAAAATAATGACAGAGAGTTTTGTTTGTACTTTTTAAGGTTTTTTACGTGATAGTACACTGCCCATCGCTGTTAATGCTAATAACACAAATTCGGTTAAGACTATTTTAGCCGAAAGTCAATAGTGTGAATAAATGTGTTTATATCACTATTTAAGGGAGTGGACTACAATAAGCCATGGCTCCCTACACTGAATAGGTGTAATACATACTAATTAAATACTAATTAAATACTAAGAATTCGTATTTAAATTTTGCTTAAATACTAAGAATTCGTTTACACTAATAGCGAGGGGCAGTTTCATTATCGAAAGTTGACCCTTTCACATGGAGGGTGATTTATCCGTCGATATTTCGCAGTTTATAAACTCGGGGAATAATAATTAATATTGCAAATCAATACTATATTTTACATGAAGAGCTTGACTACTATTCCTGTTCCATTTTTTGATTGAGTGTTTTATTGCCGCAGATTGGCAAAATAATCTAGTAGAGTTAATTCTAATTAAGCGCTAACTCTAATAATTTACTAACCCTATCAGCTTTGGGCGGTTTAGGGATCACAGTAAAAATATCATTACTGACATTGTTGAAAGAAAAGATAAGGAGAGGGAAAAATAGACAAGAAAGGAAAGACAAGGGGGAGAAAGAACGCACAAGGATGGAATGCAAGAAAAATGGGTCTTAGGAGTATTGTATAGGACTCTTCCCAAGGGGGTGAATCCCTGCCGTTTCAAATTTTCTGTTTTTTCTAATTAGATGTTTTTAGTTAACCAAGAGCGACAAGGGAAAAAGAATCAGGAAATTTCATTAAAATAATGCTGTACCTGGTGGAGCGAGAAGCAGGAAGTTGTTGAGGTATAAAATCACCTAGATTCATGTAGTCGCGAAGAGGAAAGTGACAGACACAACAATAGTTTGCAAGTGAGCAAATGGGCATTAAGGAACCACGAAAAATCACAGCTTGCAATATGTTACAGAGAGACAAGAAAGATTGTAGGTGTCCTTTAAGAGGTAGGGAAGCATAGATTATACCCAGTTGTTTATATTGTGCTGTACGGCAGGGACGATATGGAAGGGACTGTGTAATTTTTAAAGTTTTGTTGTCAGAGCTCCATGTAAGCGAGTCGTGAGGTTAGGAAATTTGGAGATGACTACTGATTGTTAGAAATTCACATTTATTTATGCTCACGTGAGGGTCCCAAAAGTTTATCGTTTTGTTAAGAAAAAATATGTTGAATATTTTAATTGATAAATACAAATATATTTAAAGATTAAATTGTTTTGTTGTGATCTCATAAGATTTAAGAGTACAATGGAATTGGAATAACATCCCCAAGTGGATTTGGTTCAAAACAGTGACTATTGGTTTTTCCCTTTTCTATTTCTGAGGTTCTCATGGTGGTTGCTGATAACAAACATATTAGAAGAACTCTCTTGCTTCTTAATATGGAATCTTCCATTCATTGAACTTGAAGCTTTGTGGATCAGTTCTGGAATAATGTTGAAGTGGAAATATTTAAGTAGAATGTAACTCATCCATAATCCTTTTTAATTGGTTGGTTTTGCAGGTTTGCCGCTCTCTTCGAAACGCTGTGGAAGGAGATCCTCTTCTGTGGAAAAGTCTTGTTTTGCGACCGCCACTCAGTTTTAATTTTTGCGATGAAAATCTTCGAAAATACATTGGGAGAGGGCAGGGAATGACAGAGGAGATTCTACTGGATAGCTGCCGTAAAGTTACATCCAAGGGGTTGCAGTGGCTTTGGTGTTCCAAAAGGCTCAAAAAGGTGAAGCTTCTCAAAGTTTCTACAACCATCACTTTGGGTAGTAATCGTGAAAAGCTCTGTAATCAAGGCTTATTCATGTATACTGTAAAAAGGTGTATGAGGATAGTTGCTGTTCATCTCTTTTACCCTGCTATTAAATACTGTGGTTCGTAGTTAACCGATCGTCACCATTATAGTAAAAGGATTATGAGTGTAAAGGCGGAAAAAGAATGATGGTATAAAGATTAGGATTGTATTGACGGAAATGGAATTAGTGATCATAATTTAAGGTTGGGTGATGTTGCGGCACCCTGTCTGCATATGTAATTGTGTCCTCATTGCTAGTCTAGTTTTCAAGATGAAAAAGCCTAGGACAGTGTTAGTGTTATCATTTCCAATGGCGGTGGTTTAAGTTCAAGCCTAAGCTTCGTACTTGTGACGGACGATGGTGTAGCAGTTTGCTAAGGATTGTATTGAGTGAAATGGAGGCAAGCAGTCACGGAGGGAAGGAAGTGGAGGGATATTAAAGGAGACAGTGACTTCTTTTTTCGTGCTTACTTTTTACAATGGAGCTGATCTGTCTTTTTCTCTGTTTGTTTTGCATGTTGTGGTTACCTCCACTTCCCCAGGTTTACTTGCCCAGGTGTCGCAATATTGAAGCGACAGCTGTTGTAAAATTTGCCATTGCATATGCCGAAGGCGATAATGACAGAAAATACCCGCCTCAGTTGCGCCTCTTTGGAACTTATCAGACAGGAAAAATTCCACTCGATGACTTTGCTTCTCTTGGGAAAAGATTGGAAGATGGTGTAAAAGCAAAGAAAGCAGAACTGGCTTTGAATGACACTGATGTCTCCCCTTTGGAGGGCTCCAAGCAGAGAGGAGGGATTGGTGTGAGTCAATTGGAAGGGGTATTTGTTCATATTCATGGGGAACAGGTGGAAGGCAAGGATTGGCTTGCAGATGATCCAAGACTGATAGACTTGGCCATTTGTCCTTCGTGTGACAAGGTGTCACAAGTGTTCGATTGTCCGAAAGGTCGATGTCGAAGAGTGATCGCTGAAGATGTGAGACTTTTCCGACAGTTGGGTGAGGTGAGAATTGAATGAACCCATTGCTGAATGCAAAGTGTTTTATTTTATTTGCTTATGACTATTGTTACTTAATTCACAGTGTTTGAGATCGATACATAGGAATAATTTGGATTGACAACTGCTTGTATTCTTGCTTTTGGAGACTTGCCAGGTGGCGGTATGTCGAGGGTGTCTCCGATGTGTCCGGAGATGTGTCCAATGTGGGACATGTGTCGATTCGTTGATGGGAGAAGGGACGGCCATGTGTGGATGCCATGTGTGTGACATTTGTCGCGATACTTTGCCAGAATGCGCCCAATGTGGCCATTACTGCTGCATGGGGCACTTGGAGCAAGAAGCGTTTTTACGGAGCAGTGAGAAGCTGTTTCTATGCAACATGTGTGGAGAAGAAGACTGGGTTTCGTATGAAAGCACATAGGATTTCAGATATGCATAGATGTTGGTGTATATATTTGTGGAAAATCTGGAGATTTTGGATCGAACGTGATTTAACGGGCGTACTCGGTCGATTCTATTGTCGACTATGTAGTCGATTTTGTGTACAATGTGTTTGACGAGACACGACAGTGAAGTTTTGACACTTTTATTGTTGATGTTTGCTACAGATTATTGGGTTCACATGTATGTGAAATACTGTGGAAATGGTGCCTTTTGCCTTGAAAACTAAATGACTTTCTTTAGGATCGGCTTATGTCTTTTATTCAGTATGTGCTCAGATTTCTAAATTATCTTTCAAGTTCCTTTTTTTTCTGGTTGTATTTGAAAGGGCTATGTTGGCTGGGCACTGATGATAAGACAAAAAAATTGACAACTGAAGGACAGAATTGGCCATAGAAGGATATTTGAACATCATTTTTTTTTGACACAGCAGATACAAACAGCTAGTAAAATATATATTTGGAGAGCATGTGTACATTGGACATAGCTGTCCCGCATGACAGTCTCTCACGCTTCTCGGTAATATCTTAGTTTGAAAGTTCACATTCAAACATGTTGTTTGTAAATGAAAACATCATGAGGTTTGTACAGAATGAGTCAAACATGCTGTTTGTAAATCAGAACATCACAAGGTCATCATAAGGAAATATCACTGAAATCTCAGTCTCATATAAAAGCTATCTCTTTCTGGGAGAGTAATAACTGCCAAGCTTCTGAAACTATGCACAGGAAGCTAATATTGGCATGAAACTTATTTCATTTATAAGGGTTTTTAAGTGGCGATACTCAAAACGCTACAAGGGCATTGTTGCCAACAAAACAGCTTTATCGACCTAATTTTTGTTTTCACAATTTCAAGTACTGTGCGCATTAGGGTTTGCGTCATAGTTCAAAAGTAGGTGAAAGTAGGCCCATACAATATATGCCAATTGTACGCAAAACATACAATATGACCTTAAGACCCATATTGTATTGGTCGCAAAATGAAAAAAAAAAGTAAGAGGGTTGAGTTGCACATCGTTCAATAGAGAATTAAACGTCATCGGACGATCAAAGTAGCGATCTAAGAAGATCACATGAAAATCCCATAACACAACTTGCGCCTACCAAAGCCCTACCATAAAACGCCTACTTTTGAACTATGGTTTGGGTTGACATTACAGGTGTGTACGTCAATTGTGGCGTGACGCTTTCATGAAACAGTCGCCCACATTCATGATCGTCACGGAACACAATGTTACCGTACAAGAGCTGAAGCCTGAAAGTCTGGAATTCATAAAGCATTTAAGTCCTAGTTTTTTGCTTTGTTTAAAAACCCTTCAGAGTTTCTATTTCTGTTGCTTTGTCGTTTCTGATAAGCTTTCACCTGGCCTGGGTTCATTTTCAAGCTATGGGTATCCTATTGCACATTAGAACGGGCACAGTATTAGGGTAACCTTCCATCAGGCGAAAAGTGGGGTTGTTTAATGGAGAAAGTACATTTTCGTACTAAGCCGTACTATTTTTTTTTTTTGTACAAAGATGTTTACCAGAAATTCGTTAAGATTCTCCAGAATTTTTGGCGAAAACTTCCACCGTCCGATTTTGAAATTTCGACGCAAACGCCCCTTCTATCCAGTTCCTGGCGAGTCTCCTCCGACTGTCCCCAGGAGGACACTTTGCGCTTACTGGACGCGTGTATTGGTCCACTTCTAAAAGTCAGAGTCGATCCACTACGGACGTGAAGCTATAAACTTACATGTGGCAAATGGCGTGTACCGTCTGACATCATAGCCACCCTGTTCGACGACAAAATCTTGGTTGTAGGACATCCTGTCACGCCTCCGCTGGTATAGCGATAATACATGAACGTACAAATGGTACATTCATGGACCATTTGTACGAATTTCATTTTGCAACGGTTTTCATTTTGCAACGGTTTTCGTGACCGTTGGTACAACGACAAATACAAGGATATGCAGATTGTACATTAGCGTGACGCTACTAAATATTTTAATCTGCGTCCGCTCGTACAGATACGCTGTTGAGATTTTGTACTTTTCAAATCTTTCACTAATCCCGGGCGGCTGAACAGGATCCTACGTGGTACCAATCGCAATATAACACGTAAGCAATTTATGCTTCACTTACTGCCAGTAAACGTGACCGTACGATTACTGGGAACGACTGATGGAAGGTTACCCTAAATTGCCTGTAGATTCGTTATGATTGTAAAACAATAAAAAATACTACTTTTTACAAAGAAAGTGACGACAAAGTATTTCCGGATTTGCCGGCTTTTATTATTATGCCCATTGTACAGATATTATTTGTACGATCCTCTGCAACTGTACTTGATGTACAAATCCATCGAGTGAAATTTACTAATGATAAATTTAGCCATTGTTTCCGTGAACTGTGAACCCACATAGGTTTAGTAAGGTTCGTTACACCGTGAATCGTTATTAGCCTTATGTACGCTGTATCGGCACCCCAAAATTTCGACATTGATACCTTAAATATAATAAATTACACTATTTATGGAAGTGGACCATAATCTACCACGTCTCCTGGCACTAAATTAGAATGAATGACGCTATTTTTTTCTTTACACTAATAATTTCTATACGCTAATAACGATTCAAGGTTGTAGTTTTCTCGCCCGTGGAGTGAAAGGTGTGAAAACACTCGATTTAGTACAGTACACCGCGAATCGCTATTAGTGTTAATGTTTTTTTCGCCACTTAAAACATCTTTTCTCCGTACACTCTTGTCGGATTATAAATTTGACGGTGGCGATTGAAAGTTAACATTCTCAGCTTCCGATTGGCTGTCACACACTGGAAATCCGACAGGTGTGTACGGAGAAAAGATGTTTTATGTGGCGAAAAAATTGTTAACCCTAATAGCGATTCACGGTGTACTGTACACCGTGAATCGTTATTAGACTATAGAAATGATTAGTATTAATAATAAATTAGTGTCATTGATTCCAATTTGTGTATCAATAATTCAATACCATTATGAAAAAATTGTTTAATTGTAATTTCTCTATAACGCTGATTTAAGGTATTCAGAAGCCGTCATTACAAATACGTTAAAATAGGCAAGTACAAATCTGACAATCCGTACCCGTCCCTTTCAGTATAACAAATCCATAATAATCTAATTTGGGTTTCAAACGCGTTTGTCGCAAACTCGACTCCACGTTTATTCTAACCGCAGTTCTGTATGCGGACATAAGTTAACTACAATTTCGTACGATTTTGGTAATGAAGTATAGTTTTTGTACCAGCAAACGCATTCCGTACACCACATATTCTGAAATAGTACGGACTTCCATTGACGTAAATTACAAGGTAATTAGTCACGGATAAAATAGAATCAGTCACTGTATTTCGGGTATCAATGTCGAAATTTTGGGGCGCCGATATAGAGTACATAAGTCTAATAACGATTCACGGTGTACTGTACACCGCCAATCGCTATTAGCGTGTAGGTTTCATTAGCGTATACAAATAATTACCGTGGTGTACGCTATTTAAGAATTTGAAAATTTTGGAAAAAATCATACATTCTAATTGTTTGATTATGGTAATTTGGATCTTTGAAAAAAAATGTCGTCGCAAACATGCTTCACGCTAATATAAGTTTTCGCACAAAATCTGACAAATCACAAAATATCGTCAC
Source organism: Zygnema cylindricum (assembly GCA_037447655.1). Lineage (NCBI taxonomy): Eukaryota > Viridiplantae > Streptophyta > Zygnematophyceae > Zygnematales > Zygnemataceae > Zygnema > Zygnema cylindricum. Next base: position 3,926 of record JBBHKE010001049.1, on the reverse strand, counting down.
ACACGGTCGAAACGCGGCTATCGGACGAATATAATGCGAAAGGGATTTTACGACCTTGTTTTTTTCCTTTTAGAACGCACATTCTCCATGCGGCCGGGTTACTAAACTAATTTATTGTAATTTTTAACTTAAAAGGTACATTTATGTACGGTCTGACACTGACCGTACACCACTTATTAAGAACAACGTACTGAATATAACCCTAAATGAATAAAAGAAAAAATAGAATAAACTACGCTATTTGAGAATAAAAAAACAAAAGTAGGGACGGGATTAGCGTACACAACGCTAATAGCGATTGGCGGTGTACTGTACTGAACAGGCAGTAACGTGCGAGCAATATTGAACTGTTTAGTACGCGTACTATTTCGCACGTTTAAACCTCCCGGCGACAATTCGAGTCGAGATAACAAAGCCTCGTTCTCTCTCTCTCTCTCTCTCTCTCTCTCTCTCCATCTTCTGTTGCATACCTTATCTCACCCGCTCTCGAACTGAACTTACACTTTTTTCTCTCTCTCTCTCTCTCTCTCTCTCCTCCCTCCCTCTCTCTCATGGCTCGGCTTCTAGTGTCTCTGGCGGAGGCCTCTCTCTCCGTCATCGAGAGGATAACGTTCGAGAAGGACGACCCCCCGGAAGGAAGGGAGGAGAAGGAAGAGGGAAAGGAAGGAGAGAAGATTGACGAGAAGGAAGACAGAGAGGAGGGAAGGAGGGAATCAATTCTAGAAGGTGGCGATAAAATGGAGTCGCCTGAGGAAGGAGTGAGAGGGAGGGAGGAAATAAAGGAAGAGGTAGTGGGAGAGCAGGTAGCGCTGGTCTCTGGAAGGGGGGAGGGAGAGAAGGAGGAGGAGAGGGAGGTTCTTAGAGGGGAAGAGAGCAATGGAAGTATTCTGGAGGAAGGGAGTGAAAATTTCGAGAGAGAAGTTTTAGGTGAGTGTGAGAGGAGGAGGAGGGAGGGAGGGAGGGAGGGAGGGAGGGAGGGAGGGAGGGAGGGAGGGAGGGAGGGAGGGAGGGGGAGGGAGGGAGAGGGAGGGAGGGAGGGAGGGAGGGAGGGAGGGGAGGGAGGGAGGGGGGGAGGGAGGGAAAATCCACTTTATCCACGGAATCCACTTTATCAAAAGTATAGTAATATTTTGTAAAATTTTTGTTTCGTTATTTCGGATGAAATTAGTTTAAAATCCAAGTTTTTTTTCTTGTCCTTTTGTCACCTTGGGAATTTGACATTTGCAGAACCGAATGTGAGTCCGGTTGTTTATTTAACAACAAACTTAAAAAAAGTTGCGGTAATCGGCATCGGTAGCATTGGGATGGCATGTATACACACAATCATTTCTCAAGTATGTCTCTCTCCTTTCTCCCTCTCTCCCTTTCTCCCTCTCCCCTTCTCTCCTTATCTCTCTGTCTCCCTTTCTCCCTCTCTCCCTCTCTGTCCCACTCTTTCCCCCTCTTTCTCTCTCTCACTCTCCTTTTGCTATCTCTCCCACTCTTTCCCTTTCCCTCTTCCCCGCCTCCTCTCTCTCATCCACTCTCTCATCCTCTCCCCTCCTCTCCTCTCCACTCCCTCTTGTTGGAAGGCAAACCTTGAAAACTGTCTTGCCTTCGGTCTTATCATCTACACTATTTTTATTTTTCCTTTTCCTTGCCTCAAAAAACCAAAAAAAAGGGTCGTGAAATTGCTGGCAGCCAGATTTCTTAACCGCACTACATCTAACTCAAAATGTAGACTTAATTGTGTTTTGAGGTTTTCTATTAAGTTGACTTAAGAAACCATTGTAAACTTGACTAAAAAACCTATCAATTTGACTTAAAAAACTGTCGGAGAAAGAAGTCATTGTTTTGAGTAAAGCAATCATACATGTACCTAAAAACAAAAAAAACAATATAAACAAAAATGTTTAAAAGTCTTTTTGTTTATCATATTGATGTGATTTGAGGCCGCAATTTGAAATGCAAAATAATTTCTAACCTCACTTTTTTCTGAACAAAAATACGTCTAACTTGGATGTCTTTTTGGCTTGTTTTAATTTTAATGTAACTAGTTTGTTTTAAAAAGGGTTTATTAAACATGTCATTTTTTTTTTTTACAGTTTACAAGGTCATTTCTAGAAGTATTTACGCCATTTTGTTGTGACCTCCGGCTTTTTTTTGTTTTATGTATGGAGAATTAACCTTGATTGTCCAATTTTGGCTCTTAAATTTTTTTTTTTTGAATATTGAGGTCCTGTTCAAATCTAAGGGTTAGTAGGCGTATATTTACGTGTGATAAATATAATAAAACATATTATTAGCTTTCTATACCTCCTTCCATTCCTTAAATGTGAAAAGTGCTCTAACCGACAGACTGAATGAATATTTATGAAAGAAGAATGAATACTTATGAAAAAAGAATGAATACTTATGAAAGAAGAATTAATAGGCATGAAAGAAGACTGAATACTTATGAAGAAAGAAGAAGAAATAATGAAGTAGAATTAATAGGTATGAAATAACAATGAATACTTACGAAAGAAGAATGAGAATAATGAATACTTATGAAAGAAGAATTAATATGTGTGAGGGAAGAATGGAAACCCATGAAAGGCGAATGTATACTTATGAATGAAGTATAAATATTTTTGAAAGAAAAATGAATGCCTACAAAAGAAGAATGATAGCCTACGAAAGAAGAATGAATACCTACGAAAAATGATTCAAGAGCCCAGAAGGATTATCAATTGAGATAAAAAAACCATAAAAAGTTTCCAAGTTCTTATGGCTTATTTTGGAAATTTAAATGGCTTTTGAAACTGAAAAATATGTGAGTTTTTGTTTTGCTGATGTCAGCAAATTTGTTTTATGTAGCAGAATCTATGCGACGAGCTGGCGATTGTGGACTACGATTCAAAGAAGTTGGAAGGAGAAGTTTTGGATATTCAACGTGGAGCTTCTTTTTTGCCACGTGTCAAAATCTTATCTGATACAGACTTTAGGTGAGAGATACAATAATGTCATTCTTCGTAATTTTTGGTTTCTATCCGGTTTCCGATTGTAGACAAAAAGTATTTGTATGAGAATCCTTATGTTTAAAAACAAAATTGTAAACTCTTAGGTGAGATTTTGTGACGATTTTCATCAAATTCTCGATTTTCTGTGATGGAGTTTCAATATTCTTATCTTTCAATTCCCCCCTCCCCCCCCCTCTCTCCCTTTCTCTCCTCCCTCCCGCCTCCCTCCCTCCCCCCACCCCCCTCTCCCTCTCTCTCTCTCTCTCTCCAGTGTATGTGCAGCTTCTGATGTTTGTATCGTGACTTCTGATTTGACCCAACAACCTGGAGAATCTTATATATCATTTGTAAGTTTAGAAATTGAAACCAGTGTGGATCTAAATTTCTATAAAATAATGTGTTTGTAAGCATATAATTCCTTTGAAGAAGCGTGTATCATACAATATCAGGTTTGAAACTTCAAGTTGACCGTGGTTGAACAAAAAAGAGTAGCTTTTATATTTTTCAACTTTTTTTGTGTGTGTGTGTTTTTTTTTTCTGTGTCATTATGTGGATTCTATTTATTTACTTTTTCTTTAAGCAAGAGAGAAGAAAGAAAAGAATCGAAAAAAGGAAATCGATAGCACGGTTCTCTGACGGAAAGCACATCGAAATTTTTAAACAGAACTTTGCAAAATTAACTTTGCTAAAATTATGTCGTTGTTGAAGTCTGTATCTCTTAATTTGACACAAAACAATCTCTTTTATGGATTTCGGTTTTGATTTCCCAGGTTGAAAGATGCCATTCTTTGTTAAATACGATCATTCCTACCCTAGTTAGGTTTTCCCCAAATGCCGTTTTTCTCATGGCGGGAAATCCAATGGACATCCTCACACGTGTGGCATGGAAACTGTCGGGACTTCCATCGACCCAGGTCATAGGTAAGGACTCTCTCTCTCTCTCTC
>JBBHKE010001047.1:49165-64931 GCA_037447655.1 Zygnema cylindricum | reverse complement strand
AAATCACGTAAGATATCTATGGTACGGTAAGTTTGTTTTTCTCGACGCGATTCGAAAATGTGTCGTTGGCGAGAAATCCGGAAAAAATAAATAAGTACGGCAGAACCGCAAGTACGGTCCAATTTGTGACCGCGGGAATTCCGGTCGCCGTAAGTCGTACGGTCGACGCGACATAATCAAATCCGCCGTCGACGGAAATCGCAGAAATTATACGTCGTACGGTAGGATCGCGGGTACGATCCAAATCGCCATCCCGGGAATCACGAAAAATGTGGGTCGTACGGTACACGTCCTACGGTTCTGCGAAACCCAAATAATAGCCAAATACAAATTAGTGTAGCGGCTGCCCGTCCTAACACCTAAATATAAAAAACTAAAATAGCCGACGAGATGCGGCATGACAACTTGGAAATTGGAACCAAAGGGTTCTTCCGAGTATCCTAATGGGTTATGATGGTAACTCAAAAGGCTACAGGGTATATGTTTTTGATAAGCAAAAGGCAATTGTGTCTAGAAATATTATTATAAAGGATGAGGAAGTGTCGACAGATCTATTTAGCATGACAGAAAAACAAGTTGATGAAAAGTCACAAGAATATGTTATTTTTGATACACACAAAATAGTTTATTTTCCTACTGTTCAACAACCTCTTGCAGATCCAGTATCTTTCGATCCCCAGGTTCCTCTTCAGACTCAAATGGAGCAAGCAGAACCGGTCCAAGTGCAACAACAACAAGTCACAAGATCAACAAAGAACGCAAGGCATTTATCGGTCTCAGCCTCAAAATTTCCGGGGGGAAGGAGATCTAGCAGCCGTCTACAATTTGGATCAGACTTTGCCAATATGCTAACCTAGGAGAACCTTAGACTATCCGAGAAGCCTTCTCTTCACCCGAAAGAAACCGCTGGATTGAGTCGGCAAACGATGAAATGAAATCCATAATGGAAGCTCAAACGTGGGAGTTGGTTGATCTTCCTCTGGAGCCGAAAGCCATCGGCAACAAATGGGTATTCAAAGTAAAACTAAATCCGGATGGCACCATTGAAAGATACAAAGCAAGACTTGTAACAAAAGGCTAGAATCAGAAAGAAGGAATTGACTTTGAGGAGACTTTCTCTCCGGTGGTAAGGTTTCCAATTGTTAGAGTTCTATTAAGTCTAGCTGCAATTGAAAACATGGAAGTGCATCAAATGGATGTTTAAACAACTTTCCTTCATGGAGAGCTTGAAGAAACTATTTATATGCAGTAACTAGCAATGTATGTAGAAAAAGGAAAAAAAAAAATAGTTTGCAAACTGATGAAATCCTTGTATGGGCTGAAACATGCCCCTAGAGAGTGGAACCTAAAGATAGATGAATTCCTCACTAAATTAGGCTTTAAAAGAATCAGTTGTGTATATTTTGCAAGGGGAGGATGGTGTACTTTATATTGTTGTTTATGTAGATGATCTGGTGCTTATTAGCAAATCTATGAATGAAATAAATCGCATCAAGAGAGCCTTAACGTCTTGATTTGTGATGAAAGACCTCGGTGACGCCAAATACAATTTAGGGATACAAGTAGAGAGAGATAGAAATAAAAGACAGATCATGTTATCTCAAAAAGAGGCTATTGGTTCCATGCTTGAAAATTTTGCTATGAAGAAGGCAAAAGGATGTGTCACTCCTATGGAGTACAGAGAAAATTAGAAGGAGTTGATTCTGATTATGGTATTCTAGATCATGAGAGCTTAAAGTGAGGGGAGGAGGATTTCATGGCCTCAAAATCATACAGAGAGGTAGTTGGTAGTCTCATCTACTTTATAAACTGCACGAGGCCCGATGTAGCAGCTGATGTGTGAGCCTTAAGTAGAAGTCTACAAAATCCAAAAAACGCAGACTCGGAAGCTACAAAAAGAGTTCTGAGGTTTCTGGCAGGGACCCGAAATCTTAAACTTGTCCTTGGAGGTGGGGAAGTCAAGCTGCAAACTTGGAGCGATGCGAGTTATGGCGACATGCCCAACATGAAATAAACCACTGGTTTTGTCTTGCAGATCGGAAACGGAACTTGTTGCTGGAGCGGCAAATTTCAGAAAGTCACCGCTCAATCAACGATGAAGTCAGAATATATGGCAGCAAGTTTTCCCCTTAACGAACTCCTATGGGTAAAAGCTGTTTTGCAGGAATTGGGGACTATGCAAACTGGTCCTCAAGTCATCAAGTGTGACAACCAGGCAGCTATTGCCATTGCCTCCGATCCCAGCCACCACTTTAAGAGTAAACACGTGGATGTCGGACTGCATTTTGTCCAAGAAAAAGTGCTTGCCAAAGTGATAAAATTGTGCTACTTACATGATGAAAATATGGTTGTAGATATGCTAACGAAAGCTCCATTTGCATCTAAATTACAGTTTTGCAGAAAGGCTATTGGGCTGAGTGAATAAGTGAGTCTAATGCTTTAGGGGAGTGTTGTTATAAAAGCTTTATTCTCAGTAGATACAGCTGTGAGGGGAGATTTGTAACCGAGAATATTTTAGGATTAAATATTGGTGTAATACTTACCTCAAATAGTGTGATAGTAAAGAAGTTACTCCAAGAGTATCTGTACGATCACATAGACACGCGTCAATGTTTCATACTATGCAAGGAAAGTGGATTGGACCTGGACACATGGCATATATCGGACGAGTTTATTTGGCAAATCGGGCGGACGAAAAATGAACCGGACATCTAGGATTACATGTATATAAAGTAAAGTACCAGACGTTGATTACGATCACACTGACGGCTGGAAATTGAGTGGGGACCACGGATGACGTGGTGCTTCGTAAGCACCCCATATATTCGTACAAAACATACCACAACGGGCTGGACACATCAACAGTGCTGACAAACGAAGCCACTTTTGGTGTTAGCCTTCAATTTGTAAATACCTGATAAATAAGGATTTTGTTGCTTAGTGGATTAGGAAATAGTGTTTCACTATTTAGTTTTAGGCTAGTTGCAGTTTGGTTTTTGGAAGTACCTTTGGTACAGTGAGGTACAGTTTTGGTAACTTGTCACATTATAGTACAATACTCCAGTGCAAGATGTTATTTGCTGATGATGTTATTTGCTGATTTGTTTGCTAGCAGTAGACACACTCTAAGAGTATAAGTTTAGGACTTAGTAAAATTGTTTGGTATCTAGTTTTGGGAATATGGGAAATTAAAAGGCAGTTTTTGGAAAACTTGCAACTCCCATATCTTATGGTTTACTAGGTCACTTATGTTGTAATTTTGGGAATTAAGAGTGTGTCTGCTTGTTTGTTTATGTGCCAATTCTTGGGGTAATTGGATCTGTGAGTCGGGAATTATAGTGTGTCAAGAGGTGGTGTTTGTGAGGAATTCTTGTGAAGCTTCTACTTAAGCATGTTTGCTTCCACTACTACTGTTGCAGCTCCACCTACACCAGCTTTCATAGAACAACATTTTTCTATAAATTTTCTTTCTATCTCATCCATCTCATCATTAATGATCAATATTCCTCTCTCTTCACTCCCCTCAGACACACTTTCTTTAGATCCATGGGAGTAGTACATCCGTTTGCTTTTTCCATCTGAAATTTTTCTAGCATATTACCGATTGCTTCTTTTTGAGTGAGTCTTATAATCCTATTTCCTCTATCTCTCTCCATCTGAATTCCCAAAATATACTTCGCTTCGTCGAAATCTTTAATATCAAAACGACTTATGAAATCCCGTTTTAGTTTGTTAATCTTGTCTAATGACTAGCTTATGACCAACAAACTATCCACATAAATAGCAATAAATATCACTCCATCGTGAAATAAATATATGGAGTGATCTGAACTTTTTTTGATATACCCTTAAACCATTCAGAAATTCGTCTAGTTTTATATTCCATTGTCGCGGGGCTTGTTTAAGCCAATAGAGTGATTTTATCAGTTTGCATACCTTGCTTTCGTCCCCACTTTCCACGAATCCTTCCGGTTGCCTCATGCAAATTTCTTCTTCCAACTCTTCGTTCAAAAAGGCCGTTTTAATTTCCATCTGGTGTATTTCTATATCATCTACTACGTCTAAACTTAAGAGAATTCTAACAGAAGGAAATCTGACTAAAGGTGCAAAGGCTTTTTCATAGTCTATTCCCTCCTTTTGAGTATAACCTTTTCCAACCAACCTAGTTTTGTACCTCTCAACGGTATTATCTGGATTTAATTTAAGTTTAAAAACGCACTTACATCTGATCGGTTTTCGGTCCGGTGGACAATCTACCAACTCTAAAGTATTGGCTTCCATGAAGGAGGTCATTTCTTCATTTATAGCAATGATCCACCTGCTACTTTCTGGGGTGTTTATGGCCTCTAAGTATGTATGAGGTTCATCTGGGTGAGATATCTTTGTGAGTTTGTTATTTACTTGTCTTTCTTGAAATCGTTTACTACTTCTTCCTCCCCCTTCAAAATCGGATGCTGGTATGGAAAGCATCCTTAGGTTTCGTTTAAGAAGAATTTTAGCTCCCCTATCTTCCAATTCCGGTGTCTCATCAAGTTCCTCATCGCTTTCCACTTTGTATTGTGGCGTTGCCTCGGATGTTGTTCTTTCCTCCTTCTCCTTTCGTTGATTTACAGATTTTTCTTTTTCTCCATCTTCCTTCTCTTCAATTTCAAAGTCAAAGTCAGAAAACTGATCCGTTTCAAATCTGATTTTGACTTCTTTATAATATTTGAATGGATCAATAGACTTCACTTTATTCAATACCACTCTGTGTTTTACCAAAATTATATCTCTCTTTTTCAAGTCATACACCCGGTATCCTTTTGTGCTCTCATCATATCCTATAAGATATCCTAGTTTCCCTCTTCCCTCTAACTTCCATTTAGTCTTATCGAAATGCAAACAAGAGACTTGACTTCCGAACACTCTCAAACTAACGAATCAGGCTTTCTTCCTCTCCTCCTCTCATACGGAGTTTCCTCCTTATTTGCTGAAGTTAAGACTATATTTTTTATGAAATTAACATAGTTCATAGACTCAGCCCAAAACTGCAACCCTATCATATTATCAAGTAACATACTTTTGGACATATCTCTTAAAGTTCTATTCACTCTCTCTGCTACTCCATCTTGTTCCGGATTATAGGGAACAACTTTCTCATGATGAATTCCTTCTTCTTTATGATATTCTTCAATTTCTTTTGAGTTGTATTCTTTCCCTTTATCACTTCTTATCTCTTTTTTTGAGGTTTCATGTAGATTTTCACTCAATACTATATACTCTTTGAAGCATTTTAATACCTCTGACTTATGTCTGAGAAAGTATACATTCGTGTATCTAGACCAATCATATGTGATGGTTAACATTCATCGCTTCCCCCTATGTGAAGCATACCTAGCAAGTCCCCAAACATCAGTGTTATTTAGATCAAATACTTTCCCTTTCCTAAATGTGGTTGCCTTTGGAAATGGAAGTTTATGAATCTTCCCTTGGGCACATCCACTACAATCATCAAAGGTCTCATCATGCTCTAAAGTAATGCCCTCCACTAATCTTTTTTTCTTCATTTTCTTTAATCTATCTAGATGCAAATGCCCCAACCTTTTGTGCCAAAGCATCATCTCACTTGCACACGAGTAGAGATCACTCTTTTCATTGCAAAGAACAATTCTGAACATCCCTTGACTGCCCTTCTCAGCTATAAAATAAACCTCGTTATCAATGCTTACTGTGATGATTCCGTTCCTAGTTTATTTTTGAAACTCCTTTTCATCTAGGACAACTGTTGAGACTATGTTCTTGCAAAGCTGTGGAATGTAAAAAATGTCTAAGAGTGTTACAATTGAGGCCTTTCCATCAACTAGAACCTTCAAGTCAACAGTTCCAACAAGACTTGTGGTTTCTACTCTACCATCTCCGTACTTTATTTCAACTGTTATGATCTTTCTCAGTTTAGTGAACCATCTTTTATCTTTGCACATATGCATCGAGGGCCCTGAGTGTATGATCCACCCATCCTCGGGTGGACCCCTCTTACCTTCGAAAGCACACTTTTGTCTCGGTGGAATGTCGATATGCTTTTCAGTGTTTTTCAGATTAAGAAGATGCTCCTCAAGCTCCTCTTCCAGTTCGGTTTCTTCGTTCTCTTCCTCATCATGAACTTGAGTCATCAAAACTTTTTTCTTTCCTCCATCCTTTGAGGTTCCTTGTCCATCTTTCAGTTGAAGATCTGCAAGTTTGACACAATATGTCATATAGTGTCTCGGTTTTTTGCAGAAGTGACATAATCCTCCTTGATAAGTTCCTCTCCCCTGTTTATCAAATCTGCCACCTCCTTGTCATCTTCCACCAAAGTTTCAATAGGGATCTTTCACTCTCTCCTCATCACGCTTCTGCGAATCAGCTCCTGCAGACAATGCTTGAACACTTGGACTCCCTCTCTTAAGATCTATGGTTCTTTCTTTCACTAAAATCATTCCCACTCTGTTATCTCAATTACAATTGTTATCTCCTATGTCCTACAATCGGTTAATGATATTCTCATACTTTTCAGGTAGTTTCATCATTAATGTGTTCACTCTTTGTCTCTCAGACCATGAGTTACCTACACTCTCTAGCTCTCCAAACAATGCTCCTAAATCATTGCAATAATTTTTCATGCTTCCTCCCTTATAAGTGTAAGCTGCGATATTATTTTCTGCCGACTGTTGTTGCTCCAATGATCTGCAAATCTGTGTCCTCCATTGGACTACAGAATTCAGGAAGCCTCTAGATAGTATTTAACTAACCCACTTGAATCCACAACCACTGCTGCCCAAAAAAGGCAAACTGACAATTTGACTGCACCTCGTGCAGCCTGTACTCCCTTGAGTCCGTAGCAAAAAGGATCACTGAAAACGGCCAACCAGCCGATAAGTTATAGGGTGGCAAAGATGCCAATTTATACAAACTCTCAAAGAGAGAGAGGGCTATCTACCTGATTTTCCCTAAGTCCTAGTTTTTCCTAGTTCTCTCTCACAACCCCTATCTACTGTCCGTACGAACCAATCAGAACACTGTGTAGTACTAGAAAGTACTACTGCCGATATACTTTCTGTACGGCCTCTGTACGACAAGACCATTAGGCGGACGCGTGTTTATTTTCCACTCGTCCGTACGTTCCTCAGAATTCCCGCGACCGAATGTCATCTCTCCACGTGGCGCCAGGTCATGCCACGTCACTAAATGCAAAAGTGACCATTCCGGGATTTCGGCGATGATGTGCGCCGTTAGATTTGACGCGAAATAAATCTGAGCCGTAATAAATACTTGCGAAATACTTGTTTCGCTGTCGTAACAAAAATACGCAATATCCGTTTCAATTTAGTACAGTACTTCGCATTTCGTAAAACTGTATCTATGCGTGTCGTAAAGTGTTTTGAGTTAAATGATTTCTACATTACACAATAGTTTAAATATTAATGAAACCCTATATCTCCTAACGGACTTCTACGACAGACTGGTTAGAGCTAACGGCTACGCCGCGCTCTTCGGTCGGGGGTTCGAGTCCTGCCGGACTCAACCTTTTGTTGAGAGTGACTTAAAGTCACTCTTTAGTCCTTCCTATGGAGCTCAGGCAGCCATGGCTCCATCGTTCTCTCTCTCCTTCAGTGACTACAACAAGTATCGGGGTAAGAGAGAAGAGATGGAGGCAAGTTGCCTACATTTTCTTTATATGTTTTCCGCTAATTAAATGAGACCTAGAAAATAAAAAAACTATTTATTTCAACACTCCTCTTATTTTCTAGTCTAATTTGAACTTTTCTTTTAATCCACATTTTCTCTACAATATTTTAACTTTGGAGAGGGCACAGGTTTGGTCATCATGTCAGCCACCATTTCCTCATCAGATCTATATACAAGATTCGCTATTTTATTCTCCACTTTTTCTCTTACAAAACTTAATCTTATGTTCATATGTTTACCCTTAAAATGGTGTTTTGGATTGGCTGCAATTCGTATGGCCGCTTGATTATCACAAAACACTTCATGCACTCCCTCCTTCATATACCCCAATTCTTGCAGCAAGGACTTGACCCACATCAACTCTTTCACAGCAGTACAAGAGGCCATGTACTCAACCTCCATAGTGGACTGAGCAACAACCTTTTGTTACTTACTGCTCCAACATCAAGCACCTTCCCCAACATACAACACATACCCAGAAGTGCATCGTCTCATTGGTGCGTCCCCATAACTGGCGTCACTCCAAGTAGTGATGTCAGTGTGCTCCCCTCCCAAATGCAACCATAACTCTCTAGTTTCCACCAGATATCTCATGACTCTCTTGGCTGCCTCCCAATCTCTCTTCCTAGGATCATTAAGACTCCTACTGAGTACTCCAACTGCTGCCGCTATGTCCGGCCTGGTACAATTCATAAAATAGATTAAATTTTCTACGACCTGTCTATAAGGGATAGACTTCATAAACTCTCTCTCCTTTGGACTCATCTGATCGTCTAAGATCATCACTCCTCCTTCTACACTCCCATCACTTACGTTTTTCAAGTCCATGGGAGTAGTACAACTGTTAGCATTTTCCATTTGGAATTTCTCAAGCATATTTCCTATTGCTTCTTTCTGAGTAAGTCTGATGATCTTCTTCCCCCTATCTCTCTCCATTTGGATCGCCAAAATATTTTTTGCCTCCCCTAAATCCTTCATATCAAATCTGCCCCTAAGATCTTTCTTTAGCCTATTGATCTTCTCCAAATATTTACTTAACACAAGCAGATCATCCACATAAATTGCAATAAAAATGACACCATTCTCATCTTCAAACATATAGATAGAATGGTCAGAGCTGATACAGATATATCCCAGAGTGGTGAGAAACTCATCTAGTTTTTTATTCCACTGTCGGGGAGCCTGCTTCAGTCCATATAAGGATTTTATGAGCTTGCAGACTTCGCTCTCTTCTCCTTCTTCCACGAACCCCTCGGGTTGCCTCATGAAAATTTCTTCCTCTAACTCACCATTAAGAAAAGTTGTCTTAATGTCCATCTGATGGATTTCCATGTCTTCCGCTGCTGCCAGTCTAAGGAGAATCCTTACTGAGGGGAACCGAACAACTGGAGCAAAGGTCTACTCATACTCAATCCCCTCCTTTTGGGTGAACCCTTTCGCTACCAATCTTGCCTTATATCTCTCAATGGTATTATCTAGGTTCGGTTTTAGTTTAAATACCCATTTACACCCAATAGGTTTTCTGTCTGGAGGGCAATCCGCTAGTTCCCAAGTATTTGCTTCCATGATAGAAGCCATCTCATCATTTATGGCTCTAATCCATCTTTCTTTCTCTGGACTATTCACTGCCTCCGAGTAAGACTGAGGCTCATCTGGGTGAGATAGCTTAGTTACCTTATGCGCGGCTTCATTTTCCTGTATCCTTTTGCTGCTCCTCTTTCCTCCCTCAAACTCCGAAGCTGGAATAGATGGACGTCTTGGATTTCTTCTCACTGTATCATCAGCTCCCTTGTCCATGGAAGCCGGTTCTTGTCCCGCTTCTTCTATCTCCTCGAAGTCTGTAGGAGTATGTGAGGTTTCCGGTGAGTCTCTTGCATCTTGGATCTCCCCTGAAACTGCAATCACGATTTCACTCATGTCCATTTCGGGAACGACCGAGTTCTCCTCACTTTCGGACTCAAATCTGATTTTTATCTTCATTGTATATTTGAAGGGGTCAAATGACTTCCCTTCATCCATGACAACTAAGTGTTTGACCAGAATGATACCTTTTTTTGCTAAGTCATAAACTCTATATCTCTTAACATCCTCATCATATCCCACAAAGTATCCAGGTTTTCCCTTAGCATCTAGTTTCCAGTTTTTTCTATCCGTGTCAAGACTGTACACTTGGCTACCGAATACTTTAATGTGTGAGATATCTAGTTTCCTCCCAACCCATCTCTCATAAGGTGTCACTCCCTTTACAGCTGAGGTAAAGACTCTATTTTTAATGTAGTTGGCACAGTTCATTCTTGCTCAGAATTCTCCATTGTTAGAATTATGCAGCTAAGCTACCTTAAACTGCCGCACCAAACTGGCACTTTCTGCCCTCTGATACTTCCCACCTAGTCTGACCCACAGTCTGAAACTTGGTCAGAGCTAAGTACTAGTGTAGTTCTAACAGCTCACAAAGTTTCACCTCAATTGCATACAATATGAAAAAGATATGATTTATAAAAAACTGCTTTTCATAAAAGTAAACTGCTGTACAAGGAACTACTGAATTTTTCTAAGTCATAGAGGTCATTTTTTATACTCTCAGCCCTCTGTACTGAACACCTGACCAATTAAATCATATTTGAGTACAGTACTACTGTACCTTACTTACGGACAAACCAGGTATAAACCTGTATAACTAATACTATTAGACACATTATAAATTAACTCACAAAACGACAATCTGTACATTTCGGAATTTATCACCGACATAAATTCTACGCCCGACAAAAATATCTGTGTCAATGTTTACGTAGGACAATTGATGTGTGGTCCCGCAAAATAGTCAAAGTCCGCGGACGTTCGTTCGATCTTTTATATCCGCAGATATAAAAGTCGCTCAGGGTACACAAATGCTCCAAGAACGCTGAAGCTTGCTGTTGCCGTACGATCACCATTTACTCTCTGAACACCTGCCGGAATATCCGCAGATGTATTGTAGTAACTTTGGCCCACTCAAACGTTACCATCACTCTATATAGGGTACAAACCTAAAATATTCTATTCCTCAGCTTCCTTTCTCATACAGATAAAAGTTACTTTTCTACACTCCCCTTAACTTTTATCTACTCACTAGGTAAAAGTCTACTTTCCTTTCTACAAAAAATAAGCTTAGGAGCTGGCAAGGCCTTGGTAAGCATGTCAGCTACCATGAGTGCATCTGGTAAGTGTTGCATCTTGATGACCCTATTTTGAATAGCCTCTCGTACAAAACTAAGCCTGATGTCTATATGCTTACTCTTGAAATGATACCTGGGATTTGCAGCCACAGCTATAGCTGCCTGATTATCACAAAATAATGTTTGAGATCCACTTTGCATTAACCCTAATTCTTGAAGAAATGCTTTGACCCAAATAATCTCTTTTACTGCGAGGCTTACTGCCAGGATTTTTGACTCCATAGTAGATTGAGCCGTTACCTTTTGGAGTTTGCTGCTCCAGCAGTATGATCCATTTCCAACCTTCAAAATATATCCAGAGGCAGATTTCCTTGAGACATCATCTCCATAACTTGCATCGCTCCAGGTGTGAATTTTGATTTCTTCCCCTCCAAGGTGTAGCCATAATTCCCGAGTTCCGATTAGGTATCTTAGCACACGTTTAGCAACGATCCAATCCGTCTTCTTAGGGTTTTGTAAACTTCGATTGAGTATCCCGACAGCAATAGCTAAATCCGGACGCGTACAATTCATGAAATAAATAAGACTTCCTACAACCTCTCTATAAGGGACAGTTAACATATATTGTTCCTCTTCGGAATCTTTTTCACCATCGTCTTCTATCTCTAATTTCCTCTTAGTGTCTAGTGGAGTTGCGCAACTATTGGCCGAGCTAAAACCAAATCTTTCTAACATATTTCCTATTGACTCCTTTTGAGTCAGCCTTATGGTCCTATTTTTCCTATCTCTTTCCGTTTGAATACCTAGAATGTATCTAGCCTCCCCTATGTCCTTCATATCGAATTCCCTATTCAACTCTTCCTTTAGATTTTGTATTTTTTTCTTACATTTTGGATTGATTCTACCAATTTTTCTTTCTTTTCTTCCTCTATTCCTATGGTTTTTTCCACTTGTTCATGCCTGCCGTCCGATCAAAACATATTTTACACGGTTCAGATTCGCGTACATGTATGAATTGTTCCTCTTCGTTAGTTTGGTGTTAATTAGTTGTCGCGTAAATATTTATATATCTTTGAAACCTGTCACGTGTATCGTTTCGATAACTCCTTAGTGGGTAAGGCTTACGACTACATAGTGGTCCACAGACCTAGGTTCAAATCTGGACCTAGGTTACATTTCGATAAAATATCCTCTACTTCATAATTGCCACTTTTTAAATATGGCGGCAGCCATGGTGTGCCTTTGATCCTCTCTCTCTCTCTTTGAAGTATAACTAAAATAGAGAAGTTAACTATTAATTACCTCTTTTCAACACATGGTACGCAACTGAAGATTTGAAGTGAAATTTGTCTGCGTGAAGATTATTAAAAGATGTTCAATATCTGGTCAAAACCTACGTGGTGCCACTCAATGTATAACACGTGGATTACAGAATCTTCGTGATGGATCATCGACTCAATTTACCCGGCCTGTAGAGTTGGCCGTACGATTACAGAAACGATTGATGGAACTTGACCCTAAGTGTAAAGAAATCATTAGAGGTTCAATGACCAAAAGCCAAAAAAACTTTAATACTAAGGGTGGCGTTCCATCAGGAAATTTTGTAATCGTACGAACAACATTACATAATGCTACACTTTGAACATTGTTCTCTCGCGCAGTCTGTAATCCACGTGCTCACAAATGAGTGGTACCACGAGTGGTATCGTATATTGAAAATCGTCAAATATTTTTTACACTGACCAACTTCAACTCGAAATCTTCATTTGCATTCCATGTATGTGCGGACCATGGCATTGTACCAAACAAATTTTGTACTCTTTGCAAACGCTTGTCACCCAGCTCATGATTTTTAGGGTTTCTGCTTTTTCGCGTGACGAATGAGTGCTTCCACAAATAGTGTGATGAATGGACGGTAACAAAAACAGCGCGACGAAAGCTCGTTACGATATCCCTTTCGTGATTTCCGCTTAATTTTTGAATGTATATATCATGTGCGAAATTTTTCGATTTCCGTTGGTTGCCTGACACGTACATTCATTATCCAACGTGTCGCGGCTCCATTTTTTCTGAAAGAGGAGGTACATCATCATTTACATAAACTTTCGAAGCGAATGCTTCGCGAAAAAACATCCAGCGATCATTGTTATATCTCAGACCTTTGGAGAATATTGGCAAGATTCTCTGTAATATAGTTCGCGTATAATAACAAAATAAGAGCTACAACGTACCTCACTTTTCGTCTGATAGAACGCTACCCTAAGTGGCATACATATCACTAAACCGTGAAACGTTATTAGCCTTATGTACGTTATATCGGCACCCCAAAATTTTGACATTGATACCCTAAATATAATAAACTACACTATTAAAGGACGTGGACCATAATATGACACGTCTCTTGGCATTAAATTCGAATGGATGACGCTAATTTGTTCTTTATACTAATACTTTCTAAACGCTAATAACGATTCAAGGTGTACCCGTGTATTGCTATTAGTGTTAATATTTTTTTTGCCACTTAACACTAATAGCGATACACGGTGTACTGTACTGATAGTTTGAATACACACATTCCCATAGTCTACAGTACAGTACACCGCGAATCGTAATTAGAGTAAAGAAAAATTAGAGTAAAAAAACAAAAAGAAAACAATTAGAGTAATGAACTCTAATTTATGTGATGTAACTTTTTCACAGAGGAAATTTACTCTAATTTATTTAAGTACTTTATATTGGGTTAAGTCGGCAATTATTATCCGCACTATAATTATGAACACTAAATTACGAAGACGTACAAAATCTGTCAGTCCGTATAGTCTGACGTCATTATGACGTTAGTATTATTTGTCACGCTGATTGACAGTTAATGTTCACACTGACGACGATGCTGTCGACGGACGAGAGTTGTGCGAACGACTTTTTTTCGATGTGATTGTTTTTTTTTTTAGTGCGATTTCACGTGCGAGCGTGATTCTATTAAATCATTACTTGTACCTTTTTACTTATAAAAGTACAATTTTGCACGGTTGGACGTCTTCTGTACTCCACACTATTTAAAACGAACCTATATTATAATTTTTTACACTAATTAAACCTTACCTTAAATAGTATAATGAAAATTTTAGAATCGTTTACTCTATTTAAGTTGATAGAGTCGAAATTTAGGACAACCGAATTAGCATTATTTACTCTAATTACGATTCGCGGAGTACTGTAGCTTTCATAGTCCAGTTTTTATTGTCTATGTTCACAAAAGTTGAAGTTTGAACATGTGAGAACAGGTTCGTGAGATTTTCCCAGGTCTTTGATGGTACGAGGTGAGCTTCACGTGTTGACGTCGTTATCTGACAAAGTGACAATTCTACGAGCTGCTAACGGACAAACTGGCACTCGCCGGACAGAACATTTTCCCTATTGAAATAATGGGAATGACGCTATAAAATTGGATCTATTATAAGCTTTAAAAACAATACAATTTGGATATAGTTTAGGGGCGCGTAACTAGTGTTAATAACACCAATAGCGATTCACGGTGTACCTTTAAGGCGAGAACTATAGTACAGTACACCGCGGATCGTAATTAGAGTTACGTACGCTAATTGCGTCACCCCAAATTTTGACTCTATCACTTTAAATAGATTACATTATTCTAAATTATTCTTTACGTTATTTAAGGTACTTTTTGAATGAGCGTTAATAACTCTAAAACAGTGTCATTTGTAATAGTGTGGCGTAGGGTAGGTGTCTGACCATGCAAAACTTTACTTTATTAAAAAAAAAGTACAAATAATGATTTAGTACAGGCCGTTTTAAGAAACCGCGTTTTAACAAACCGCGTAATGCAAATGTCATAATGACGTGAAACTGTACGTTTTGTCATATTCTGTACTTGTACTTAATTTGCGGTGGATATATTAAGCGCCCAAATTTACGCCCAAATTAGAGTTATTGGTAAATTATAGTAAATTTCCTTTGTGAAAAAGTTATCACACAAATTAGAGTTCATAACTCTATTTATTTTTTTTGCTTTTTTTAATCTAATTTTTTCTCTACTCTAATTACGATTCTCGGTGTGCTGCACCTTGTGATTTTTCGCACGCGCGAGCACGCTGATTGGGGCCACGCCTCGTTTTCTCTGCGCGACCATATGTTAGGGTTATTTTATTTTCTGTCTTGTCTTTGTTTTATAATAAAAAAACACAAAACAAACCCTATGACCCTATTGAGATACCCGATTACGGCGTGTGGGACTTTTACGTTACGGTGTGGACACAGTGACACAAAGTTTTCTTAACTACTGGGCCTCGTAACGAACCTTTGTTGTACGTATCAGCTTTTAATTTTTTTGCCAGATTTTGTATGGATCCGCCTATAAATTCGGAATTGTAGGAGATCCTGACCGTGCGACCGCCATTTGACAAAGAGCCCAACAAAGATTAGGCAAGGAAATAAAATTTACTTATGAAATCATATTGCCAAATCTCTTTTTCGAGCAACCATCTTGCTATATTGATCTACAAAATCTTCTCAGATCAATTTGACAATCAAACATTTTGGAAGAACGTGAGTTCCAAACAAACTACCAGTTTAACTAGACTCTTCTAAAACATCTAGTTATATCGTTCTACCAACGAGCTTTTTCTCTAAACCGTTATACTAAAGTATTCATTTAAAATAAAGGAACGGATTAGAAACAACCCGAGAAACAGTTTACCGCCAGCGTGCCAGTCCTAGAGGATGTTAAGGCTTAAATATCCGCCTAGGTATGTTTTAGACCGTTTTTTTAATTTTCGACTATGCATGTTGTTTCCAAGCAATGCTCCGGGTCATCAATTCTTTTGAAACACAGTGACACAGGTGTGGCATTGCATTTTCAGGGTGTGCGGCATTAGCCCATAGAG
>JBBHKE010001047.1:0-49155 GCA_037447655.1 Zygnema cylindricum | reverse complement strand
CGCATTTCGAAACAGCGATAACATCAACTCACCTCATGTTTGGAGTTGGTGTTCCGAATAAGCTCGTAGGTTTTTTGGACACCTAAGGGTGGAGTTCCATCAGGAAATTCTGTAATCGTACGAACAACATTACAGAATGCTACACTTTGAACGCTGTTCTCTCGCGCAGTCTGTAATCCACGTGCTCACAAATGAGTGGTACCACGTAAGATAAGATCGTATATTGAAAATCGTCAAATATTTTTTACACCGACCAACTTCAACTCGAAATCGTCATTTGCATACCATGTACGTGCGGACCAGGGCATCGTACCACCATAGTTGTCCAATTCGTACGGATTTGAACTTTTTCCCGAAAACTACGTAGTATTCGCTTGTTTCGTAAATTTCGTAAATTTCGTACGTCTCAAACTGTACAAAATATTGTACGAATATATATATACGTTGCTTCAATTGCGCGCGCGAATTTTTTTTCTGTCCTCCACTGCGTCTTCGGAAGGAAGACGCCGTTGGAGACGCCATAAATTCCGCCGCTCGCCGCTACTGTAGTTCGTTGCACGTTTCAGTTTTGCTTCATTTGCGCACGCTACACCGCGCATCGTTATTAGTGTCAAAGTTTAAATAGTGTGTAAATAAATATACCGTCATTGACGCTTATTAAGAATTTGAAAATTAAAAAAAAAAAGGTTTATTCTAATTTCAGTGTTCACGCTAATTTGGAACAGCAAAAATGGAAAATTTTCTGTACGATTATATACATTATTATACGTATCCGTACAAAATATAAAAAATCGTACACCGTAGTGAAATATAAATATCCGTACATGTCAGACTTATTTACATGTCAAACCAATCCCGTTTTTTTAGCGCACGTTCCTATACGAACGCGTCCGATTTAATTCATTTTTTGTAAATTTTTCAACTAAAAAGGTACATTTATGTACGGTCTGACATCGACCGTACACCACACTATTTACATATTAATGTACTTTCGTTCTGTACGCTAATTTGTACGGAACCTCAATTAACGTCAAGGAAAAATTAAAATCACGTATACTATTTTTGGAAAAAAATCAAAATTTTAAGAACCCAAATTAGTGACCGTGACACTAATAACGATGCGCGGTGTACTGTACACCGCGCATCGTTATTAGTGTCAAAGTTTAAAAAGCGTAAAAAACAAATAGTGTTATTGATTCTAGTTTTGTGCCAGAAACGTGGCAGATTATGGTCCACGTCCTTAAATAGCGTTGCTAATTTAATTTCGAAAATCATGTATACTAATTGCGGGAAAACATCAAGATTTTAAGAACCCAAATTAGAGTTAATAACACTAATAACGATGCGCGGTGTAGTTCTTAAAAAAACGAAAACGAACTAGCGGCGAGCGGCGAAATTTCTGGCGTCGCCAAAACGAACTACACCGCGAATCGTTATTAGTGTCAATAACTCTAATTTGGGTTCTTAAAATTTTGATTTTTTTTTTCAAATAGGATACGTGATTTTAATTTTTCCTTGACGTTAATTAAGGTACCGTACAAAATAGCGTAAAGCCCGAAAGTACAATAAAATATAGATAGTGTGATGTACGGTCGATGTCAGACCGTACATAAATGTACCTTTTCAAGTTAAAATTTACAAAAAATGAATTAAATCAGACGCGCACGCATAGGAACGTGCGCTAAAAAAAACGAGATTATTCTGACACGTAAATTAGTATGGCATGTACGGATATTTTAAATTCGCAACGGCGTACGATTTCTCACATTTTGTACGGATACATATATTAATGTATATAATCGTACGACGAATATTCCATTTTTGTTGTTCCCAAATTAGCATTAACGACGAAATTAGAATACACCTTTAAAAAAAAAAAAAACAAATTCTTAATTAGCATCAAGTACGGTAAATTTTCTTCAACACTATTTGAAATTTAACACTAAAAACAATTCGCGGTGTAGCGGCGAAGGGCGAAATTTATGGCGTATCCTAAACGAACTAGCGGCGAGCGGCATAATTTATCGCGTTTCTAACGACGACTTCTTTCTGAAGACGGAGTGGAGGACAACGTCGACTTTTTTCTAAAGACGAAGTGGAGGACAGATAAAAAATACGAGCGCACAAATGAAGCAAAACGACTCAAGTAAGCCACCGTTGGAGACGCCATAAATTCCGTCGCTCGCCCCTAGTTCGTTTTGGATACGCCATAAATTCCGCCCCTCACCTCTAGTTCGTTTTGGCGACGCCAGAAATTCCGCCGCTCACCACTAGATTGTTGCACTTTCAGTTTTTTAGGGTAATGAATATCTAAATATTTTAAAATTTGAACGTCAAAATAAGGTAAGAATTTAAAAAATCCGAAATCATTCGATGCGCACTTTACGTAGTAATCGTGAGTTTAATCCGTGCGTGTTATGCGCATTGTCAAACATGCATAGGAAACATAAGATAAAGGCTCAAAGTTAAAATAGTCCGCATCGAAGTTCTGCAAATAACACCCAAATGCGGATGTTTCTCGTTATAGTGATAATGTCCATATCTGCCTCCCCAACCCTCCCGCAGACATGCATGCAAAGCATAGAAGATAATCAGACAGGAAATGGAAATGAATGCATGGGAAGGTGAAAAAGATACCCCCTCCCCCTTCCCTTCCCATCTGGCCGGAAAAGGGGGGTGGGTTTTGGTAATCAAGCAGAGATCCCAATTATTTATCCGCTGTAAGTCTAACAAATGCTCCCTCAAAACCCACTGTTCTGGTACAAAAGATTCTGGCAGTCGTCTCCGGCTGGAACAAACCCGAAACTCACAAGGACTGCTAAAGAGGAAAAAAAGAAACTTCCACGCAGAAATAACGGAAAATAAAAATAAATGGCTGTTCACAGATTCAACAATATCACCTTGCCCCAGAATAGTAGAAATAGAGAGAATCCATAATAACAGCAAAGCGAGCTCAACATACCTCGAAGTGCTAGGCTGATAACAAGAGAGAACGAAATTTCTCTTGATGACACTGAAACATGTAAGGTCCTCTTTCACTCTTCAGTTTTCGCAACCCGGAACTGAGAAGACCCTTCTTAGAGTCTAATAGCAACAAGTCCAAATCGCCCAAAAGGGAAGATAGTGCCAACCACCTAACCGAACTACGATCTCAGCTAAAGACAAATGCAAACCAAGATGGCAAATAGAGACTTAATCACATACAATAACAAAAATTCTCTAAAATAAAGTTCGTTGGATTTTTTGGGGTTTTCTCAAGGGATAGTACTAAAAAAGCATCTTGTCTCTTTTGGCCCAAAGTGCCTTAAAAAACCAAATTTGTCCACTTTGAGGTCTAAAAGACAAAGCATTCGAAAATCGAATGAGCGCAAAGCAAATGCTACCGAACTCACATAAGACAAAGTAAGCCATACTACACTTAGGGCAAAAAGTTCTACTTCCGAATGTAGCTAGATCCGCGACCGAAAGTCAAAGTTCGTTCCACTATTATAAGACAAAGTACTGAAAATGACGCACAAAAGCCAAACTTTGACCTGATGTAATGAATAGACCGCTCGTTAGTTGGACCTGAAATGAATTCCTACTGACAGATAAAAGCATAAGCTAGAGAATAATTCGAGAAGTTACTTTGGGTTCCACAACGTACCCTACACTAAGGCTGGTGGCAACTGGTTGTATGTAACACAATTGTAATATTTGAAACGGAATGACTTTGTCGTTCGACCTCCGTTAGGCGTGAAACAAAGTGCGTTCTGCTCATTAGAGAAAATGCCATAACCTAGTCCGGTTTGGTGTACTCCCTCCTCCGTACATTGGTGACCGTACAGGATTGAAAGGGCCCGGACATCTTGGGGAAATAAAGGTGTGCCGGAAACGCACACGAGCTTGACAATTTGTCGAGCGTGCCTGGGAAACACTAGATAAAGGCCCGCAGCTATAAATATTCTGCACCAGAGTTTTGCAAATAACTCCAAATGCGGATGCTTCGGGTGATGGTGATAATGCCCATTTATGCCTCCTCATCCCTCTCGCAGACATGCAGGCAAAGCATAGGAGATAATCGGACAAGAAATGGAAATGAATGCATGGGAAGGTGAAAAAGATACCCCCTCCCTTTTCCTTTCCCATATGGCCAGAAAAGGGGGGTTGGTTTTGGTAATCGGGCTGAGATCCCAATTTCCCCCCCTCTTAGTCAATGGTGACTAAGATAAAAATTAATTACCCGCCCAATTTGCAGCTCTTGCAGAACGAGGTGATTGAGGGTTGAGGGCGTGGCTCCCAAAAGGCGAGAAGACGTGATTGATGCCAACATTGGCAGCAGTTATCGCAGACCGAGACGTTGCCAATTTGGGAGGAGAGATTACAAGCTGAGGAAGAAGAAAGAGGGTCGACAAAGTAAGTCAAGTGCAAAGTGGGTTTGTCCTCCACTCCCCAAGATGGCAAGGGGACACATTGATTTGATTCTCTTCGATTTTCTTACAATCCTTTCCCTCCAAGGTTAAAACTCCCTTTTTAGAAACCTCTACCACTTTCAAGATTACCCTCCCGACATAGATATCTAGCGTGTCCTTCTTATGTTGCATCCTATATACAAAGTCCTCGGGCATAAATCGTCGTTATCATGGCACATAATTCCCACTCTGGTGTTGAGAATAACATAGCTGATCCCACTGTTGAGCCGCCTGTAAATTCCCCGTGGCGAGAGGCATCTCTTAGTGGATTACTTTAGCTTTGTTGGCGATTTTTTTTTTTGACAATCCCCTGGTTATCCATTTCTGGGAGGACCACTGCTTGGGCTAAGGCAGCTCCGGGTAGGATAGGATGTTGTCCAAATAAGATGAAGTAAGGACTATAGGAGTGGAGGGAAGCTTGTCGGCTAAATCTGAATCCCATGGCAATCCAAGGTACCCTTGTGTCCCACTCCCCTAAATCTTCTTTGACTTCATATATCCGTTGTGACCGCTTCACTGTCTGTACGCACCTTTTAGCCAAACTGTCGGCTTGTGGGTGGTCACCGCTGGTAAGCCGATGATCGATGAGGCGTTTCTCCAAAAGGTTGGAAAATTTTCTAGCAAATTTGGAGCCTTAGTCGGTTAGAACCTCTGCTGGAGCCCCAAATTGTGACAAGACCCTTTGTAATAAATTATTGGCAATTGACTTGGACTCCTTCCCGGGCAAAACCACCAACTCTATCCATTTTGAAATATTTGACCATGACTTACACGAAACGGTTCCCCCGTCTGCTGGTCGGAAGAGGCTCCAAAAATTCTAGAGGCCATTAATAGAACATCTTTTGGATGAGAAGAGAATGAAGCTCAGTTCCGCCCTTTTTGTCAAAAATTGCTTTAACTCGACCGTAGGAAGAATAATTTTGCACAATTTGGTTAACTTGGGTCGGCAACCCATACCACCAATAAGATTCGGTGACCATGGAAGTGGTCCTTTTATGCCCAAAGTGCCTGCATTGCTGATGGAGACGGTTGATCAGAGTTTCCTGATCTGCGGGGGGAGGAACCACTTTCCTTGTTCCGTCAGCCCATTTTCGGAAGAGAATACCTCGGTCCCTGTCATACGTCGTCATGCGGGTCTGCACACGGGACAATTAAACTCCAGCCAAGTGGGATACAGGAGATCCCTCCTGGATGGATTGTATAGAATCGGGGTCATTACAGATATCTTTCCGTCTGGCTCCTATCGGTGCCTGCCCTTCCACGTCCGCCGCAAAAGTGGACAGTTCTCCCCAAGATTAGGGAAGCCAGATTTAAGTGGAAAAGGCTCGAATGTTTCCCAGATTGATATCTGGATCCTCATCGTATCGCGTCCTAGTGGAATCCAAAGTGGAGGGATCGGGATTTTGCCTAAGTCCGTCAACATTCCCGTGGATTTCCCTTGCTTGGTGGATAATACTGAAGTCGTATTCCAGCATGATCAAAACCCATTTGGCGAGTTTGCCGGTTAACTTAATTTTCCATAATCCATTTGAGAGGTCGATGGTCCGTAATGAGAGTGAAACGTACTTCATATACATAGGGCCGGAAATGTTGAATTGCCCAAACAGCTGCGTGGAGCTCTCCGTGGTAACTACTATAATTCCCTTCCGCTCGATTATTGCTACTGCTGGCGTAAGCCACCATATACTCAGCCTTGCCGTCATCTATTTGAGCCAACACGACTCCCAACCCTAACCTGCTCCAATCAATGTAAAGAAAGAAAGGTTTCTGGTGGTCAAGCATTTGAAGCACAAGGTTCTCTTTCAGAGCATCCTTCAATAATTGGAAGGCAGTCTGTTGCTCTTCCACCCACTGCCATTCTTGGTTCTTCAACAGTAACTGATTCAGAGGCAAGGCGTGATTACTATACTCGGGGATAAACCGTTGATAGTAGTTTGCCAGGCCAAGAAAGGTGCGAAGGGAAAAGATGTCTTGCGGTAGCGGAAGAGCGTCAAGGGCTTCCACCTTGACCATATGGGGGGCCATTGTCGCGAGTGGTACCTGTTGATATTTGTGTATTTTCTAGGTCTTTATAAGAATAGAAAAAGGTAGAGGCAGTTTGCCTCTAACTCCCTTCTCGAAGCCCCAACACTTGTTGTAGTCACTGAAGGCTAGATAGGGAGATAATGCCATGGCTGCCTAGGCCCTTTAGAGAAGACACGGGTTAGATTAGGTAGATTTACCAAAAGGGGTGTTGACACCCAGGAATTTATCCTGGTACCCACTATTTGTTAAGGTACATGTAGCCGTTAGCTTTGTCTGTTAAGCCTAAGACTAGAGCAATTATACATATGGTTTGATAAATATTTAAATAGTTACACGTAGACTAATTCGTTTAACAGGAAATAGATACGTAGTGCATAGATATAGTTTGATATAGTACGGAGTACAGTACAATGACGAAACGGATACCACACATTTGTTTCGATAGCGAAACAAATACCCCGCATCAATTTTCTAAGGCTATAATTAAATGTCGGTTGTTATTGTTAATATTTGAGTATTTTCTAGGTCTTTATTTATGATAGGAAAAAGAGTAAAGGCAGTCTGCCTCTGACTCCCTTCTCTAAGCCCCCACACTTGATGTAGTCACTAAAGGCTAGAGAGGGAGCTAGAGCCATGGCCGCCTAAGCTCTCCAAAGAGACAAGAGAAGATAATAGTAGGTTTACTAAAAAGGTATTTGACAGACCCAGGATTTGATCATGGTACCTACCGTTCGTCAAACAACCCGTAACCATGAGCTTTGTCCGTTTAGTTTATTACTAGTGCTAAGACATCTAGGGTTTGATAGATATTTTAATGGTTACGTGTAGGGTTTTCCATTTAACTGGATTACGGTATATAGGGCATAAAAACACTTGTACTTTAAGTACCGGACGAAACAAATAGTACGGAAATTTGTTTCGACGGTCCGCATTAAATGCCGATATAAATCGGACGGCCGTGGTTAAGCACCGGTTTTGCGAAAAGGATAATTTGGCGGTTTGCGGACATCACCACTCTTGATGACACGTGGACACATTGTACGGGTTGCGGAATCTCCGGAACGCAAGATAACAAGTTTGGATGTGACAATTGTCACCTGTATGGTCTTGTCGTACAGTTGATGTACAGAAAGTACTTTGGCACTTGTACTTTTCTGTACGGTGCAGTCATGTTATTGGCTCCATACTTCAGTAGAGGGGGTTTAGAGAGGGACTAAGACTTAGAATTTTTGGTAGGTAGCTGCCTCTTCTAGAGAGCATTTTGTATAAGTGGCTAACTTTGGCTAGCCATAACAATCAACCCAGTTGACCATTTTCAGTGATTTTTCTTTCTACGTACTCAGGGGAGTCTATGCTACACAAGGGTGTAGTCGGTAAGGTGGCAGCATTTCTAAGGGAATTTTTAAGTGGGGAATGTTATCCAAAACTCATATTCTAACTATGCATTCTGTGGTATAACTGAGCACACAAAAAGTCTTATTTCACAAGGGTGAAGCTGTAATGGGGTTCAGAATGTCAAGGGGTCAATAATTTGGGTTTATATAAACTTGGAGTCATCACTATCAAGATTAGTTTCTTTGGAATTGCGAATTATGTGAGGGGAGTGGACCCCATAGAATTTCACTTATCAGACGGCCGCGATAGATGCCGAGATCGCATAATACATTTTTGGTGGTTTGCGGTCATTACCACGTCAATTGACACGTGGCACAACCACATTGGCTTGCGAAATCTTCGGGGATTATATGAATGAATCTGGATATACCATGTGTCAACTTTTTGACCATGTCGTACGATGGCCGTACAAAAGGTATATCGACATTTATACCTTTATGTACTATACAGTACTGCAATTCGTCCGTACCTCAGTAGTAGAGGGTTTAGAGAGGGGTTTTTAGGACTTAAAATATTTTGGTAGGTAGCCGCCTCTCTCCCAAAGAGCATCTGTGTAAATCGACAAAATTTGCCATTTAATATCAACTCATTTAGTTCACCATTTTCAGTGATTCTTTTTGCTGCGTACTCAAGGGAGTCCACGCTACATAGGGGTGTAGTTGGTCAAAGTTTTTGCATGTCAGGGTGGCATAACTTCTAAGGGAAAGTCAAAGTGGGAGAATGTGTCCAAATACACATATTCAAACTTTGCATTCTGTGGGGAAACTAAGCACACAGAAATTGTTATTTCACAAAGGTGAAGTTGTATTAGGGTCTTGATTGTAAAGGGGTCAATCATTTAGGTTTGTATCAACATGGAGTCGACACTAACTAGATAAGCTTTCTTGGACCTGCAAATTATGTGGGGGAATGGACCCTATAGAATTACAGGTTATGGGCCTTGTTGAATTATTAAATTTATATAGTATTTTATAGGCCTGAATAGCTTACGTTAAAACAAAAAAGAAAATCGTAGGTAGTCTGCCTCCACCTCTTTCCTTTATCCCCCATACTTGTTGTAGTCACTGGAGGAAAGAGAAGGTGGTGGAGCCATGGCTGCCTTCGCTCCTTAGGCAAGCCAGAAGAAGTAATAAGGTTGAGTCTGGCAGGACTTGAACCTCTGATTGAGAGAGAGAGGCATAGGCGTCAGCTTTAGCCGGTTCGTCGTTGAAACCGTTACTGAACATGGGGTATGATTAATATTTAAATATGCCAAAATTCACTAATCCAATTAACGAAATTAAGAATAAGTAACATAAAGATAAAATGAAATATAGTGTGAAAGTGAAACCGCATGAAACAAAGTTACCAGACATTGATTTTTCAACGTCTAGGATTCAAAGCCGATTTGAATCTGACGGCACGCATCATCGCCAAGATCTACGAATGGTCGCTTTGGCGTTTTTCGGGCGTGACATGACCTAGAGCCACGTAGCAAGATAACATTAGATAACGTGAACCCCGAGGAGCATGAGGGCGAGTTTTGGGGGAGACAAACGTCCACTCAATGGCCGAGTCGTACACAGACCGTACAAAAAGTACACCGGCCACAATACCTTAATGTATTTTACTGTTCTATGATTGGTTCGTACATTAGTAGATTGGGGTTGTGAGAGGGGTTTAGGACTTAGGAGATTTAGGAGGTAGCTGCCTCTCTCCCAATGAGCGTGTATATATTTTAGAATTCTCGCCACTTGATAATTAATCGCCTTATTGGGCTTTTTCAGTGATCTCTTTTGCTGCGGACTCACGGGAGTCCATGCTGCACAAGGGCGCAGTCAGAATGTTTCTTTGCCTACTTAGGTATCTATGATCTTAGCTGAAGAAGGGTAAGCCAAAAACTATATAAAGGCTTTCTAAATTCTGTAGTCGAATGGGGGACACAAAATTGCAGGTTATGAGCCACCCTCTAGGGTGCCCATCTTCAACGGATCTCGTTTCATTCATAAGGAAGCCATGATGGTAAGAGCTTTGTGTGAAAAACGATACTGGGGTATTGTCAGTAGACAAGTGAAACGTCCATCTCAATGAATTCCACCAAGGTTTAGTGGATTGAGGTTTTTTGCTGCAGTATTTGCTCCAACGGAGGAGGCAGACAGCGAGGACACTAGTGTATCATAAAAGGGGAAAGGGAAGGAGAAACCTCTTACTCCTATTGCCACGGTACCGGAAGCGGCAACTGTGAAGTTCGAAGAAAAGGATTTTCAAATGTGGGAATACACAAACATGGTAGCCAGACACTTCATTTTGAGGCATCTTACTCAAGCTTTGGCCACCTCCCATCTCCACATTTTCAAGGCCGAGGAGTTGTTGGAGACCTTAGTGGAGATCTATAGAGCAGGTACCATTCAAGAGCTCCAGTTGGTCGAGTAATGATTAGGGGAGTATACTTACAAAGGGGAGAAAATGCTAGATAATTGTAATGACATCTGTTGTTTGTATATGATGATGGAGAGTGTCGAGTGGACTGGTACAATGAAGATGAAAGTCAACACCCTCATCATGAAGCTGCCTTCTGAGTTTGAGAACATAGTGTAGAAATTAATTGGAATTTTTAAGTATTTTCTAGGTCTGAATAGAAATATAGAAAGAAGCCGAGGCAGTCTACCTCTAACATCTCTCTCCAAATCTCAAACTTGTCGCAGTCACTGAGAAATTGGAGAGGAAGCTAGAGCCATGGCTACCTAGGCTATCCAGAGGTTTACGGGATATAAATATTAGTTTATTTATATTTACTAAAATATATGTGCCGCCTCCAGGAATTGATCCTGGAACCAGCCGGCCGGAAACGGGTAGCCGATAGCTCTAACCGTTAAGTCTAGAGATAGTGTTACGTACTATATAAATTGATAATTAATTAAACATTTATACGTAGAATAGTTCATTAAACTGAAATAGTTTTACGAGAGACATAGATCCAGTAATGTAAAAGTACGGATTACTCTACGTATAAGAAACGGATACCGCGCATTTATTTATTTACCAAAACAAATACCGCACATATATTTATTACGGCTACGATTAAATGTAAATTTAATCGGACGCCCGAAATTCAACGCCGAGATCCCAGAAGAGAATTTTGGCGGTTTTTGATCATCACCACATCGGATGACACGTGGTGGAATGACATTCGATCGCGGCATCTCCGAGGATTAAGGGAGCGAATACAGAGATGCCACGTGTCGACATTTAAGCCATGTCATACAGTGTCCGTACATAAAGTACATCGACAACTGTACTTTTGTGTACGGTGGAGTAATCTGATTGGCTCCGTACATCAGTAGATAGAGTCAGTGAGAGAGATAAGACTTAGAAAAATTAGGAGATAGGACCCTCTCTCCCAATGAGCTTCTATACAAAAGGTCAACTTTGACCCTCCATAACTTACTGCTCAGGGGAGCAACTTCATAGATTCTTTTTGCTATCGACTCAGGGGAGTCTTCCATTCACAAGGGTAAAGTTGGTCAAAGTTTTTGTCTGCCAGGGTGGCGGTTCTTCTTGGTGAAACACAAAGGGGTCAAGGTTATCTTAGAGGCTTCTAGGAAGCTGTCCACTCTGAGGACTTATGGAGGTCTCAAGGTTTCAGGTTATAGGCCCACCCTCTAGGATACCAATCTTTAATGGAACTGGCTTCATATACTTGGAAAGTATGATGATAGGAGCTCTATGCGAAAAAAGGTTTTGGTGGATAGTGAGTAAACGATTAGGGCGTCCATCAAGTCTTGGAATTCCCCCAGGGTTTAAAGGAAGCAGATTCACAAAGAAAATGGGTCCATCTTCAACGGAGGAGATAAAAGAAGGAAAGGTGGTTGACAAAGGAGCGGAGAAGGAGACGACCACACTAATAGCAACCGGTTCAGCAATCATGTCATCTATTCCAAGGAACGAGGAGAATGATACTCAAACGTGGGATTTCAACAATATGGCGGCAAAGTACTTCATCTTACGCCATCTTACTCAAGGACTTGCATGTCCTCATTTGCAGGTAGAAAGGCATCCAATCTGTGGATGGCTCTTATAGAGATGTACCGAAGTGGTACGATTCAGCAACAAGAGTTGGCTAATCAAAAAGTTAAGGAATATGTATACAAAGGGGGGAAAATGTTGGATTTTGGCAATAAACTCGCTACACTCTTCATGGAGCTAGAGAGTGCGGGAAAATATTTTAGTGAAAAAAAAAGGTTAACTGTTTACTGATGAAGTTACCCGATGAGATCGAGAACATAGTCAACCGTGTGCAGGACTTGCCGGACTCTAGGTGGATATGGAACTCAGTGGTAGGGATGATTCTCATTCGGGAGAATACGATTGAGATCCGAAAGAGAGGAAAGAGTGGCCAAGCTGTAGCAACTTTGACCAATTAGAGGAACAAGGATTCCCGGAAACCGGTCAAAAACTATGGGGGAAGGGAGCAAAAAAATCAGGCTGACGAGTTCGGACAAAGGGCTCCCAAAGGTTTATGTCATTTTTGTAAGAAACCGGGGCACTATATGGCAGAGTGCACTAAGCTAAGCGAGCTTCAGTTAAAGGAGGGGCAAACCGGTGGTACCCCGAGAGGAAAGAAAAATGCCCTTGTGACACAGGTACATGAGGCGCTATCCGAGGGCGAGGACAATGAGCTCCTTTTGGATATGGAGTTGGAGGCGAAAACCAGGTTGAAAGTCCACGAAGACAGAAATGTGCTTACGGTGGATTGAAAGGTGAAACAGGCTGGATTATAAATTAAGGTGCCTCCATGCACATGTGTAAAGATAGGCACCTGTTCACTAAGATAAGAAAGATTCCCACCGTAGAGATAAAGTACGGGGATGGGAGGATAGTCACCTCTACTCTTATAGGATCGGTAGATCTGAAAGTGTTAGTAGAAGGAAAGACATCCATAGTAACATTCTCCGATGTATTGTTCTTTCCGGAGCTGAACAAAAACCTCATCTCTACATCTGTATTAGATGATAAGGGTTTTTTTACTAGCAGTAGGGAAGGAGTCTTGACTGCTAGTTTTGAGGAGGATGTCTATTTCATTGCTGAGAAAGGTAGCCATTGGATATTTAGACTAATTTTAAGCAATGAAACGAAGAAACTTTATTATGCTGGTGTTCAAGATATTATGATGTAGCATAAGAGACTTGGGCATGTGAATCTAGATAAGTTAAGAGAGATAAAAAAGATGGGAGTGGTGGAAGGGATTTAGTTCAGTGAGAGTGATAATATAAGTGATTGTAGTGGATGTGCTCAAGGTAAAGCACACAGATTACCCTTTCCTAAAACAGCCACCTATAAGGGAGAAAATATTATAGATCTAGTACACACAGATATTTGGGGACCAGCTAAAGTGCCCTCACCGGGTGGGAAGAGATTTATGATAACTATCACTGATGATTGGTCTCGGTATTCCCGAGTGTATTTTTTGAAAAACAAGTCTGAAGCTCAAGATTGTTTTAGACAATATAAAGCATGGAGCGAAAAACTCCATGAAACTCCAATCAAGAGAATAAGGAGTGACAATGGTGGAGAGTATACTTCTAACCAGTTTGAGGATTTTCTGAGGGAAGATGGGGTCCAACACCAAAAAGACAGTTCCAGAAAACCCGGAACAGAATGGGGTAGCTGAAAGGTTAAATACATCACTAAGTGATAGTGCTAGAAGTATGTTGTCGGATAAGAAGATAGGAAAAAGGTTTTGGGCAGAAGCAATGAACTGTGCTAATTACCTCAAAAATAGAGTTCTTACTTCAGCTATAAAAGATCAAACACTCTATGAGAGATGGACAGGCCCGAAACCAGACATATCTCACTTAAAGGTTTTCGGCAGTCAAGTATTCAGTCTAGATACAGATCGGTCTAATTGGAAGCTAGATCCTAAAGGAAAACCGCGATACTTATTAGGAAATGATGAGGATGTTAAAGGATATAGAGTTTATGATTTAAAAAGGGAAGTTATAATCTTAGTAAAGCATCTAGTAGTTATGGATGAAGGAAAGTCTGTGGATCCCTTCAAATATACAAAGTCAGTAAAAATCAGATTTGAGTCAGAAAATTCCGATGACTTTGAGCTTCCTAACTATCCAAGTTTTAGAGAAGATGACATTCTTGCAGGTACAAATCAGACCCAAAAGGACTCGGCTGTGGAAACTCCAGTAACAACTCTACCAGAAGCGGAAGACGTGGTGGAAATTGATTCGGATTCAAGGGATAGGGGAGAAGCCGAGATTGTTCGAAAAAATCCATGAGAACTATCTATTCCGGCCTCAGATTTTGAGAGGGGGAGGAGAAGTAGCAAAATATTGCAAGAAAAACAGGTTAATAACAAGGTAACAAAACTATCTCATCAAGATGAACCTCATACTTATAAAGAGGCGATGACGTGTCCAGAAAGACAGCGGTGGAAGACTGCCATCAATGAAGTGATGGCCTCAATTATGGCAGCCGATACTTGGGAGCTGGTGGATTGTCCACCTAACCGAAATCCAATCGGTTGTAAGTGGGTTTACAAATTAAAACTAAATCGAAATAATGTTGTTCTTTGGTCTAAAATAGACCGCAGAAGCCACCCAAACTATCATGCAAAAAGCTAAGCAAAAATAGGTCGACGAACAATCATATGAAATGCATCCTCCATATGCGTACATAGACGCAACAAACAACATTTAGGGTTTTATGGAATAATCAACACAAATAAACCCTATGACATCATCTAAGGTTTGATGGAATAATCGACATAAACAAACCCTAGGACAAATGCATTAACAATGCAAAACATATATAAAATAACATAAATAATAAAAACAAATGCATTACACATAAACAAGAGTATAATCAAGGTATAATCATTATATCATTCAAAAGTGCATGACCTAATCGACAACCCTAAAATACTACATCTTTGGTCCCCACTTTACTAACCAGCATTGATTATTTATTCCTAACAAAGCGCATTCCTATATATATACTTGTGAGCTGTGAACGAATTGCTACATGTCAAAATAGCCAACGTACCTTCCACTAAGTAGTATTATATCATGAGAACCTATTACGACAAATAATCCTAACTGTAAGTGTACACCTGAAAGTCAACCAATCATAAGCGTACACTTGTCGGCAAGTACGACAACACACAAATTAAACTGCCAAAACCCTAAATGATCATCTAAATAAAAACTGTCATAATCAATACTAAATAATTATTACACATACGACAAAACAATGTTATTTCAAATATTTTCACCGACGCGTCCGCAAAATACGCGTCATAAGCGACAACTCGCTTAGTCACTCGTAGATAATTCCACGTAGTGAACCGACATCGCATATGTACGGTCCACCTAATAATACGTCATTAAAGATAATGAGATCCCTTGAAAATATCGGCGGACGCCATCCGCCTTCCACGTGTACCACGAATCACTTGTCAAACAATCCGGAACGTCCAAATATAAATATCGTGTGATTGACGCGATTTCGCGTCACCACTTCATAAAAAATCTCGGCGGCCTATATCCGCCGTCCGTCGCTCTTAATCGGCACCCTTGATGTCGCGCCGCGTGGTCATGAAAATCCACTTGTCGAAACCTCGTCAAACCATCCAAATTAGTCCGTACCGTTACTACGTACTTCGCCATAAATGCCGCTGACCAAATAAAAGTACAACTGTCCAAAATTGATACGCCGTACCGGCGGCGTCCTTTTCATTAATGTGCCTGTCGCATTATATTTCGTACGGCCAACGTACATTTTCAAACACTTCGAATATTTCAAAGTCGGATCGCTTCGCGATCCGCCGTCCATTTCTATTACGCATTCCGCGCCACTTAATTTGTCATTTACGTCACTTTAAATTCATCCGTACAATTACCCCCCAATCCACAAATCCATTCGAACCACCACAGTATATCACGTAAATGTATACGCACGAAACGTCGCGTGCGCACCAAATTTCATGTACGCACGAAACTAAATCTTCAAAAACAACACTCCCCCGAAAATTTAGTTTTGTGCATCCATTATGCCACGTCATCAGCTGTCACACTGTCACCTCCTGATGTCTCCTCCATCTGAATCCGCCAAATGCCTTCGCCGGAATTTTCTCACTTGTTCCACCATCGCTTCCGCTTCCTCCACATACCATCCAGATTTCATAATACACAATATATATATGATTTCATCTTCCGATTACAACAAAAATAATTCCTTCCAATATCTAAATCCGGATTTACATTCCCAAAATTCTATCACAAATCAACTAAATAATTAAAGCCAAAAGATCACACTAACAAAATATCCTCACTTAAATAACTTCTACCTTAACTAAAACAAATATAGATTTCAATATTTTTCTTTTCATAAACTATCAAATCCCAAAATTTCCAATAAAAATTCATATACAAAATAGTATTTTCCAAAAAATTCTAATAATGTCACATTTCGCAAAAATTTCCAACAACTCAAAATCTACATTACAAATCCAATTTTCAACAATCATCGATCCACAAAATTTGGATCTCTCCATCACATGTCACAACTCCACTTTCCGGATCTCTCTCCCCCAAACGTTGAATCTCCACATTTCGAAATGCTTCTTCAAAAATAAACATGTATTTTTCCAAAAATAAAATATCATTTCTCAAAATAAATCATTTTCATTGAGGGTAGACATTTCGGCACTGTCACTAAGTTAACCCTTTGGGCGATGCAAGATTAAACTCGGCACATACCAACACTATGATAAGGCCGATCTCATGGGTACACAGACACCAATACTGCAATACAACCAGCAAGAACAAAATTAACCCGCTACAATGCGTGTGACACAATCCTATCTCGACTTAACCTAACATATGATAGATGGGGCGTGGGCCCATAACCTGTTGTTCTTTGGTCTAAAATAGACCGCAGAAGCCACCCAAACTATCATGCAAAAAGCTAAGCAAAAATAGGTCGACGAACAATCATATGAAATGCATCCTCCATATGCGTACACAGACGCAACAAACAACATTTAGGGTTTCATGGAATAATCAACACAAATAAACCCTATGACATCATCTAAGGTTTGATGGAATAATCGACATAAACAAACCCTAGGACAAATGCATTAACAATGCAAAACATATATAAAATAACATAAATAATAAAAACAAATGCATCACACATAAACAAGAGTATAATCAAGGTATAATCATTATATCATTCAAAAGTGCATGACCTAATCGACAACCCTAAAATACTACATCTTTGGTCCCCACTTTACTAACCAGCATTGATTATTTATTCCTAACAAAGCTCATTCCTATATATACACTTGTGAGCTGTGAACGAATTGCTACATGTCAAAATAGCCAACGTACCTTCCACTAAGTAGTATTATATCATGAGAACCTATTACGACAAATAATCCTAACTGTAAGTGAACACCTGAAAGTCAACCAATCATAAGCGTACACTTGTCGACAAGTACGACAACACACAAATTAAACTGCCAAAACCCTAAATGATCATCTAAATAAAAACTGTCATAATCAATACTAAATAATTATTACGCATACGACAAAACAATGTTATTTCAAATATTTTCACCGACGCGTCCGCAAAATACGCGTCATAAGCGACAACTCGCTTAGTCACTTGTAGATAATTCCACGTAGTGAACCGACATCGCATATGTACGGTCCACCTAATAATACGTCATTAAAGATAATGAGATCCCTTGAAAATATCGGCGGACGCCATCCGCCTTCCACGTGTACCACGAATCACTTGTCAAACAATCCGGAACGTCCAAATATAAATATCGTGTGATTGACGCGATTTCGCGTCACCACTTCATAAAAAATCTCGGCGGCCTATATCCGCCGTCCGTCGTTCTTAATCGGCACCCTTGATGTCGCGCCGCGTGGTCATGAAAATCCACTTGTCGAAACCTCGTCAAACCATCCAAATTAGTCCGTACCGTTACTACGTACTTCGCCATAAATGCCGCTGACCAAATAAAAGTACAACTGTCCAAAATTGATACGCCGTACCGGCGGCGTCCTTTTCATTAATGTGCCTGTCGCATTATATTTCGTACGGCCAACGTACATTTTTAAACACTTTCGAATATTTCAAAGTCGGATCGCTTCGCGATCCGCCGTCCATTTCTATTACGCATTCCGCGCCACTTAATTTGTCATTTACGTCACTTTAAATTCATCCGTACAATTACCCCCCAATCCACAAATCCGTTCGAACCACCACAGTATATCACGTAAATGTATACGCACGAAACGTCGCGTGCGCACCAAATTTCATGTACGCACGAAACTAAATCTTCAAAAACAACACTCCCCCGAAAATTTAGTTTTGTGCATCCATTATGCCACGTCATCAGCTGTCACACTGTCACCTCCTGATGTCTCCTCCATCTGAATCCGCCAAATGCCTCCGCCGGAATTTTCTCACTTGTTCCACCATCGCTTCCGCTTCCTCCACATACCATCCAGATTTCATAATACACAATATATATATGATTTCATCTTCCGATTACAACAAAAATAATTCCTTCCAATATCTAAATCCGGATTTACATTCCCAAAATTCTATCACAAATCAACTAAATAATTAAAGCCAAAAGATCACACTAACAAAATATCCCCACTTAAATAACTTATACCTTAACTAAAACAAATATAGATTTCAATATTTTTCTTTTCATAAACTATCAAATCCCAAAATTTCCAATAAACATTCATATACAAAATAGTATTTTCCAAAAAATTCTAATAATGTCACATTTCGCAAAAATTTCCAACAACTCAAAATCTACATTACAAATCCAATTTTCAACAATCATCGATCCACAAAATTTGGATCTCTCCATCACATGTCACAACTCCACTTTCCGGATCTCTCTCCCCCAAACGTTGAATCTCCACATTTCGAAATGCTTCTTCAAAAATAAACATGTATTTTTCCAAAAATAAAATATCATTTCTCAAAATAAATCATTTTCATTGAGGGTAGACATTTCGGCACTGTCACTAAGTTAACCCTTTGGGCGATGCAAGATTAAACTCGGCACATACCAACACTATGATAAGGCCGATCTCATGGGTACACAGACACCATTACTGCAATACAACCAGCAAGAACAAAATTAACCCGCTACAATGCGTGTGACACAATCCTATCTCGACTTAACCTAACATATGATAGATGGGGCGTGGGCCCATAACCTGTTGTTCTTTGGTCTAAAATAGACCGCAGAAGCCACCCAAACTATCATGCAAAAAGCTAAGCAAAAATAGGTCGACGAACAATCATATGAAATGCATCCTCCATATGCGTACACAGACGCAACAAACAACATTTAGGGTTTCATGGAATAATCAACACAAATAAACCCTATGACATTATCTAAGGTTTGATGGAATAATCGACATAAACAAACCCTAGGACAAATGCATTAACAATGCAAAACATATATAAAATAACATAAATAATAAAAACAAATGCATCACATATAAACAAGAGTATAATCAAGGTATAATCATTATATCATTCAAAAGTGCATGACCTAATCGACAACCCTAAAATACTACATCTTTGGTCCCCACTTTACTAACCAGCATTGATTATTTATTCCTAACAAAGCTCATTCCTATATATACACTTGTGAGCTGTGAACGAATTGCTACATGTCAAAATAGCCAACGTACCTTCCACTAAGTAGTATTATATCATGAGAACCTATTACGACAAATAATCCTAACTGTAAGTGTACACCTGAAAGTCAACCAATTATAAGCGTACACTTGTCGACAAGTACGACAACACACAAATTAAACTGCCAAAACCCTAAATGATCATCTAAATAAAAACTGTCATAATCAATACTAAATAATTATTACACATACGACAAAACAATGTTATTTCAAATATTTTCACCGACGCGTCCGCAAAATACGCGTCATAAGCGACAACTCGCTTAGTCACTCGTAGATAATTCCACGTAGTGAACCGACATCGCATATGTACGGTCCACCTAATAATACGTCATTAAAGATAATGAGATCCCTTGAAAATATCGGCGGACGCCATCCGCCTTCCACGTGTACCACGAATCACTTGTCAAACAATCCGGAACGTCCAAATATAAATATCGTGTGATTGACGCGATTTCGCGTCACCACTTCATAAAAAATCTCGGCGGCCTATATCCGCCGTCCGTCGCTCTTAATCGGCACCCTTGATGTCGCGCCGCGTGGTCATGAAAATCCACTTGTCGAAACCTCGTCAAACCATCCAAATTAGTCCGTACCGTTACTACGTACTTCGCCATAAATGCCGCTGACCAAATAAAAGTACAACTGTCCAAAATTGATACGCCGTACCGGCGGCGTCCTTTTCATTAATGTGCCTGTCGCATTATATTTCGTACGGCCAACGTACATTTTCAAACACTTCGAATATTTCAAAGTCGGATCGCTTCGCGATCCGCCGTCCATTTCTATTACGCATTCCGCGCCACTTAATTTGTCATTTACGTCACTTTAAATTCATCCGTACAATTACCCCCCAATCCACAAATCCATTCGAAACCACCACAGTATATCACGTAAATGTATACGCACGAAACGTCGCGTGCGCACCAAATTTCATGTACGCATGAAACTAAATCTTCAAAAACAACAAATAACACAATCGAGCGCTACAAGGCCAGATTAGTGGCAAAGGGATTTACACAAAAGGAGGGAATTGACTACGAGGAAACCTTTGCCCCGGTGGTCAGATTTCCCTCCGTCCGCATACTTCTCTGTCTGGCAAGAGCGGACGACATGGAAGTGCACCAGATGGACATCAAGACAGCCTTTTTGCATGGAGAATTGGAAGAGTAAGTGTTTGACCAGAATGATATCTTTCTTTGCTAAGTCATAGATTTTATATCCCATAACATCCTCATCATATCCTACAAAGTATCCATGTTTTCCTTTAGCATCTAGTTTCCAGTTTTACTTATCCGTGTCAAGACTGTAAACTTGGCTACCGAATACTTTAAGGTAAGAGATATATGGTTTTTTTCTAATTCATCTCTCATAAAATGTCATTTCTTTTACGGTTGAGGTTAAGACTCTATTTTTAATGTAGTTGGCACAGCTCATGGCTTCTGCCTAAAATCTCTTCCCTATTTTCTTGTCGGCCAACATACTGCATACATTATCTTTTAGTGTTCCGTTCAACCTCTCATCTACCCCATTTTGTTCCGGGGTATATGGTACAGTTTTCTAGTGCTGAACTTCCTCATCTCTCAAATATTCCTAAAACTAGTTAGAGGTATATCCCCCCCACATTATCACTCCTTATTTTCTTAATGGGGGTTCTATATAACTTTCACTCCATGCTTTATATTCTTTGATCTAAGTTGGTGTTTCGGACTATGTTTTTAGGAAATAGACTCTAAAGTATCTAGACCATTCATCGGTTATCGTCAACATAAACCTCTTTCCTCCAAACAAATGTACTTCTGTCGGGCCCCAGATATTTGTGTGGACCAAATCTAGTACTTTCTCACCCCTATATATGGTGGCTTTGGGAAAGTGAAGTCTGTGAGCCTTACCTTGAGCACAGCCACAAGAATCATCCACCATTTAATTAACCCCAAAGTGAATGACTTCTACTACACCAAGCTTCTTCATTTCCCTCACCCTATCAAAATGCACATGCCCCAACCGTTTATGCCAAATCATCAACTTTGGAACACCAACAAAGTAAGCATTTTACTTTTCATTACTCAGGTTAAGCCTAAAAATTCCTTGGCTACCCTTATATGCCATCAAGTAGACTTCATCCCCATACTTAGCTGTAAAGACTCCCTTTCTAGTGAAGGTATCAAACTCTTTGTCATCTAACATATATGTAGAGACAAGATTTTTACTTAGCTGAGGAATGTAAAGTACATCTGAGAAGGTGAGTATAGAAGTCTTACCCTCCACTATGACTTTCAGGTCTACCAACCCCACTAGATATGTAGTAACCACTCTCCCATCCCCATACTCTATCTCTACAGTAGGGATCTTTCTTAGCTTAGTGAATAGGTCCTTATCATGGCAGATATGCATGGAATTACCTGAGTTGATGATCCATCTTTCCTGTGGAGCTTCCTAAATTGCTTTGAGCGAACCCTTTTGTTTCCAAGGGATCTCATTTTCCTCCAAACTCTCGTCAAGGAGAAGCTCCCCATCCTCCTCCTTAGAGGACTCATCCCCGGTCTCTCCTTTCATTTTTGTGACCACAAGTGCCTTTTTCTTCCCTCCGAAAGAACCCATTCCACGGTTCTCTTGGAGCCTCAGCTCTGACGGCTTGACACAATCCGCTATATTGTGTCCCAATATTTTGCAAAAGGTACAAAGACCCTTTGGGGGCCTCGGTCCTTCTAACTGACCTCTCTCTCTTTGGTACGATTTCTTCGCATCCTTCCCCCATCGGTTTCCTCTTGCATCTAAAGCTTGGATGCTCTTTCCCCCTCTCTTGATCTCAATTAAGTTCTCTTGCACAAGTATCATCTGGACCACTATGTACCACTTCCATAAATTGTCACTCATTTCTTGTACTCGGTGCCCTATATTTTCATACTCTTTGGGTAACTATATGATGAGAGTGTTAACTTTCATCTTCATAGTACTTGTCCACTCGGCACTCTCCATCTCCATATACAAACAAGAGCGATCATTACAATAGCCTAACATCTTTCCCCCTTTGTAAGTTTAATCCCCTAACTTTTGTTCAGCCAACTAGAGCTCATGAATAGTACCAACTATATAGAATTCCACCAAACTCACCCATTACTCCTCGGCCTTCTAAATGTGAAGGTGGGGGTTTGCCAAAGCTTGAGTGAGGTGTGTTAGGATGAAGTTTTTCGTAGCCATGTTGATGTCTTCCCACGTTTGGGTATGGTTCTCCGCTGTCTTCACGGCCAACGCTTTAGGAAGCGTGGTAATAGGAGCAACACGAGTAAGTGGCGTCTCCTACTCTTTCCCCTTTTTGGACACACTATTGTCCCTATCATCTGCCTCCTCTGCTGTAGCAGATGCTGCTACAAAAAACTTTATTCCACCAAACCCTGGTGAAGTTCCCTAAGGTGGACGTTTTACTTGTCTATTGACAATACCCCAGTATCGTTTTTCACACAAAGCCCTTGTCATCATGGCTTCTGAATAGATGAACCCATATCCATTAAAGGTGGGCACCCTAGAGAGAAGGCCCATAACCTGCAATTGTGTGTCCTCTATTAAACTACAGAATTCAAGAAGCCTCTAGGTAGTTTTTAACTAACCCACTTTCAGCCACAACCACTGTTGCCCAAGTAGACAAATTGACAATGTGACAGCACCCCTATGTATTTTGGACTCCTTTGAGTCTGTAGGAAAAAGAATCACTGAAAACAACCAAGTAGCCGATTAGTTATAATGTGGCAAAAAATGCCAATTTATAGAAACTCTCAATGAGAGAGGTGGCTTTCTACAAAAAGTTTCTAAATCCCAAACCCCTTTCACAACTCTTATCTACTATAGTATAATCCAATCAAATCATTGTACAGTATAGAAAGGTACTACGGTCGATGTACTTTGTGTATGCATATGTACGACAAGGCCATTGAGTGGACGCGTGTCCACTATTAACTCGTCTTTATGTTCTCCAAAATTCTCGTGACCAAATGTTATCTCTCCACGTGTTGCCAGGTCACGCCACGTCCGGAAAACCGCCAAAGTGATCATTCCAGGATTTCGGCGGCGATATGTGTCGTCGGATCATAAACCGGCATTTAATATTAACCGTCGAAAAAAATATCCGATTCATTTGTTTCGT
Source organism: Zygnema cylindricum (assembly GCA_037447655.1). Classification (NCBI taxonomy): domain Eukaryota; kingdom Viridiplantae; phylum Streptophyta; class Zygnematophyceae; order Zygnematales; family Zygnemataceae; genus Zygnema; species Zygnema cylindricum. The sequence continues at coordinate 25,405 of JBBHKE010001047.1, read as the reverse complement.
GCGAGTTCATGTTTGCACTATACATTAGTTAGTTCTATATCCTTTCGTTTGTCATTCCATTAATTTAATTGAGGATTATTACATAGTTTTAATAATTATCATACCCTACATATGTTAACGAACTTCTACGACAAACTTGTTAGAGCTGACGGCTACGCCTCGCTCTGCCGGTCGGAGGTTCGAGTCCTGATAGACTCAACCTTTTGTTGAGATTGACTTATGTCACTCTTAAGTCATGCCTAAAGAGTTGAGGCAGCCATGGCTCCACTTCTCTCTCTCTCCTTCATTGACTACAACAAGTATGGGAATAGAGGAAAGAGGTGAAGGCAGATTGTTTGCGCTTTTTCTTTCTTTTTCTACTAAGCTATTCAGACCTAAAAAATAATCAATAAATCTAGTGATTTCAACACAGTTCATGAAATAGATTAAGCTTCCTACAACCTGCCTGTATGGAATAAACTTCATAAACTGTCTCTCTTCTGGACTCGTCTGATCATCTAAGATTATCACTTCTCCTTCTACACTCCCATCACTTATTTTTTTCAAGTCCATGGGAGTGGTACAACTGTTTGCCTTTTCCATCTAGAATTTCTCAAGCATATTCTATGTAGCCTCTTTCTGAGTAAGTTTGATAATCCTTTTCCCTCTATCTCTCTCCATTTGAATTCCCAAAATATATTTTGCTTACCCTAAATCCTTCATGTCAAATCTGCTTCTAAGATATTTCTTTAACTTTTTGATCTTTTCCATTGACTTACATAATACTAGCAAATCATCCACATAAATTGCAATGAAAATAACACCATTCTCATCTTCAAACATATAAATAGAATGATCAAAGCTGATCCGGATATATCCCAGACCGGTGAGAAACTCATATAGTTTCTTATTCCATTTTCTTGGAGCGTGCTTTAGTTCATATAAAGACTTTATCAGTCTACATCCTTTGCTCTCCTCTCCTTCCTCTAAAAACCCTTGTGGTTGCCGCATGAAGAATTATTCCTCTAGCTCACCATTGAGGAAGGCGGTCTTAATATCCATTTGATGTATTTCCATGTTTTTTGCTGCCGCTAAACTGAGGAGAATTCTCATTGATGGAATCGAACCACCGGAGCAAAAGTCTCCTCATAATCTATCCCCTTTGTTTGGGTGATCCCCTTTGCTACCAACTAAGCCTTATATCTATGAATAGTGTTATCTAGGTTCAGTTTCAGTTTAAACACCCATTTGCTTCCAATCCGTTTTCTGTCCAGAGGAGAGTCCACCATCTCCCAAGTATTTCTTTCCATGATGGAGGCCATCTCATCATTTATGGCTCTAACCTATCTATCAATCTCTGGAGTGTTCATTGCCTCTTAGTATATCTGAGGCTCATCAAGATGAGACAGCTTAGTTACCTTGTGAGCAGCTTGCTTTTCCTGTAGCCTTTTGCTCCTTCTTCGTCCTCCCTCAAAGTCCGAAGCTAGAATGGAGGGAAGTCTCGGGTTCCTCCTCACTGTCTCATCGGCTCCCCTGTCCATGGAAGCCAGTTGTGGCTCCTCCTCCTCATTCTCCTCGGAGTGTATAGGAATATGAAGAGATTCCAATGTATCTCTCGTATCTTGGATCTCCCTTGAATTTGCAATCAAGTTTTCCCTCATGTCTCCACCGGGAAGATCCGAGTCCTCCTCACATCGAACTCAAATTTGATTCTCATCTTCTTGGTATATTTGAAGGGATCAAATGACTCCCCTTCATCCATGACAACTAGGTGCTTTACCAAAATGATATCTTGTTTAGCTAAGTCATAGACTCTATATCCCTTAACATCTTCATGATATCCCACAAAATTCCCTAGTTTCCCTTTAGCATCTAGTTTCTAGTTTTTCATATCTTTGTCTGAGCTGTAAACTTTAAGGTGAGAAATATCTGGTTTCTTTCTAACCCATCTCTCATAAGGTGTTATTCCTATTACGGCCATAGTAAGGACTTTATTCTCAATGTAGTTAGCACAGTTCATGGCTTCTGCCCAAAACCTTTTTCCTATCTTCTTGTCGGCTAACATACTTTGTACACTATCTTCTAGATTCTGATTCAACCTCTCAGCTACCCCATTTTATTCAAGGTTTTTTGGTATAGTTTTCTGATGCTAAACTCCCTCATCCCTGAAGTATTCCTCAAACTCGTTAGAGGTATATTCTCCCCCATTATCAGTTCTTATTCTCTTAATGAAGGTTCCGTGCAATATCTCACTCCATGCTTTATATTTTTTGAAGTAAGTCGGTGTTTCAAACTTTGTTTTTAGAAACTAGACTCTAGAGTATCTAGACCATTCATCAGTGATTGTCAAAATAAACCTCTTCCCTCCAACGGAAGGTACTTTTGTCGGTCCCTAGATATCTATGTGGACCAGATCTAGTACTTTCTCACCTCTATATGTGGCACTTTTGGGGAAGGGTAGTGTGTGTACCTTACCTTGACCACAACCACTAGAATCATCCATCATTTCATTATCCTCAAAACGAATGTCATTTACTACACCAAGCTTCTTGATTTCCCTCAACCTATCAAAATGCACATGCCCCAACCTCTTATGCCACATCATCAAGTTTGGGACACCAACATAATAAGCATTTTTCTTTTCATAACTTAAGTTAAACATTCTTTGGCTACCCTTATCTGCTGTGAAGAAGACTTCATCCCCATACTTAGTTGTGAAGACTCCCTATCTAGTGAAGGTATCAAACTCTTTATCATCTAACACAGAGGTAGAGACAAGATTTTTACTTAGCTGAGGAATGTAGAGTACATCTGAGAAAGTGAGTATATATGTCTTACCCTTCACTAGAACTTTCAAATCTACCGAACCCACCAGATTTGTGGTAACTACTCTCCCATCCCCATACTCTATCTCTATAGTAGGGATCTTTCTTAGTTTGGTAAAGAGGTGCTTATCACAACATATATGCATGGATGCAGCTGAATCGATGATCCATCCATCTTTTGGAGCTTCCCGAATTGCTCTAAGAGCACACTTCTATTTTTGAGGGATCTCCCTCTCCTGTAGATTTTCTTCAAGAAGGAGCTCTCTATCCTCCTCCTTAGAGGCCTCGTCCTCCTCGGTCTCCTCTTGCATTTGTGTGACCACAAGTGCCTTCTTTTTTCCTCCGGAAGAGCCCCCACCACGGTTCTCTTAGAATCTTAGCTCCGACAGCTTTGTGCAATCTGCTATAAAGTGTCCCGGCTTTTTGCATAAATGACAAAGACCCTTTGGGGGCCTTAGTCCTCCAGATTGATCTTTCTCTCCTTTGAAGTTGTTGTACAACTTCCTCGACACTTTCCCCCACCGGTCTGTTCTGACAGCTAGTGCTTGAACGCTTTTTCCTCCTCCTCGAATCTCAACAGTGTTCTCTTGCACGAGTATCATCTTAACCACTATGTTCCACTTCTAAGAACTGCCATCTATTTCGCGCACTCGGTACACTATGTTCTAATATTCATCACGCAACTTCATGATGAAAGTGTTCACTTTCATCTTCATTGTACCTGTCCACCCGGCACTTTCCATCTCTATATACAAACAAGAGAGGTCATTACAATAATCCAACATATTTCCCCCTTTGTAAGTGTAATCCCCTAGCCTTTGCTCTGCCAACTGAGCTCTAGAATAATACCAGCTCTACATATCTCCTCTTAAGTCACCCACAACTCCTCCGCCTTGAGAATAAGAAGATGAGAGGTTGCCAAAGCTTGAGTGAGGTGCCTCAAAATGAAATGCTAGGCATGTTTGTTTTTTCCCACGTTTGAATATCTTTTTCCTCGTTCTTCACGGCCACCGCTCCATGTGCCGTGGTGATAGGAGTGAGTGGTGTCTCCTTCCCTTTCCCCTTTCCATATACACTGTTGTCTGCGTCGTGTGCCTCCTCTGTTGGTGCAGATGGTGTTGCAAAATACCTCACTCCACTAAACCTTGGTAGGATTCCTTGAGATGGACATTTCACTTGTCGACTGACAATACCCCAATATCGTTTTTCACTCAAAGCCCCTACCATCATGGCTTTCCAATAAATAAACCTTGTTCCATTGAAGATGGGCACCCTAGAGGGTGGGCTCATAACCTGCAATTTTGTGTCCCCCATTGGACTACAGAATTTATGAAGCCTCTAGATATTTTTTTACTAACCCTTCTTCAACTAGGACCGCTGTTACCAAAGTAGGAAAATAGAGAATATGACTACACCCTTGTGCAGTTTAGACTCCCCTAAGTCCACAAGAAGAAGAATCACTGAAAACGCCCAACAAGGCGATTAATTATCAAGCAGCAAAGATGTCAATATTTATACAAGCTCATTGGGAGAGAGGCGGCTTACTTCTCAATCCTCTAAGTCCTAAACCCCCCTCACAACACTTATCTATTGATGTAGGAACCAATCAGAAATCTGTAGAGTACAGAAAGGTACTATGGAAGATGACCTTTCTGTACGGCATGGGTACGACAAGACCATGGAGTAGACGTCTATCTCCTCTGGACTTGTTCCTATGCTTCGCATGATTCCCGCTTTTCATTTTTATCGTGCCACGTGGCGCTAGGTCATGTCACGTTGGAAAACCGCCAAAGCGGCCATTCTGGGGTCTCGGCAATGATCAGTGTCGTCGGATCTAAACCAGCTTTTAATATTAGCCGTTAAAAAAAAATTCTGGTACATTTGTTTTGTGCGGGTCTTATTTCGCACTATATTATAACAGATATCTATGCTTATTATCTCTACTTCCGTTATTCGGATTAAGTTTCCTTAACAATGTTTAAATAAAAATCAAACCCCACATACTCTAACGAACTTCTACAAAAGACTAGTAAGAACTGACGGCTACACCTAGCTTTGCCGGTTGAACGTTTGAGTCCTGCCGGACTCAACCTTTTTGTTAAGAGTGACTTATGTCACTCTACAGTCATGCCTGTGTAGCTAAGGTAGCCATGGCTTCACCACTCTCTTACCTTTAGTGACAACATCAAGTATAGGGGCTAAAGAGAGAATGTGGAGGCAAACTGCCTACGCTTTTACTTAATCTATTCACACCTAGAAAATACCCTTTAAAACTATAGATTTCAACAGCAACATCATACGGGTTCACACAATCTTTGAAGCGCAAGACAACAAGTTTGGATGTGACAGATGTCACTAATATAGACATGTCGTACAAATGCCGTACATAAAGTACTCCGGTACCTGTACATTCATCTACGGCACAATCATATGATTGGCTCTGTACTTTAGTAGAAGGGATTTTAGAGAAGGAATAGGACTTAGCATTTTTGGTAGGTAGTCGCCTCCTTTGAGAGCACCCTTGTATAAAAAGGCTAACTTTGAGCAGCCATAACTAACTACTCAATTGACCATTTTCAATGATTCTTTTTGCTGCCAACTTAGGGGAGACCACGCTACACAAGGGTGTATTCGATCAAAGTTTTTGCCTGCCAAGGTGGCTGCATTTTTAAGGGAGAGTCAAAGTGGGGGAATGTGTCCAAATACTGATATTCTAACTTTGCATTATGTGGGGGAACTGAGCACACAAAAAGTTTTATTTCACAAGGGGGGGTCTGTATTGGGATTTTGACTATCAAGGTGTCATTCGTTTGGGTTTTATCAACTTGGAGTCGACACTATCTAGATAAGCTTCTTTGATTTTGTGATTTCTGTGGGAAAATGGACCCCATAAAATTACGTTCTTTTTTTGTAAGGTACAGTCATGTGATTGATGTCGTAATTCAATAGAAAGGGGTTTAGAGAGAGATTAAGACTTAGCCAAATTTAGTATTCGCCTCTCTCCGAGAGAGCTTTTGTACAAAAGGTCATCTTTGACCATTCTGAATTTACTGCTTAGGAGAGCAAATTCAGCTTTTTCTGTGCAAGGGTAGCAGTAATTCTTGTTGAAACAAAAATGGGTCAGGCTTATCCTATAGGCTTCGTGTGAGCCGCCCACTTTGATTTTATATAGACGTCTCAGAGTTGCAGTTGGCATATGCCATACCATAGCACGTAAATCATGAATTAACACCTTTGGTTAGAAGTAAAGAAAGTTTGGGGATGCGCTCATATATAATATCTACGATATATGCATGTATTCTCCAACACCATTTATCTAAGGCAAATGTTGAAAGCTAATAATTCAACAAATGAGGCTCAATAAACGACAGGTTAGTGGTTGAGGAGTGTAGAAATTACAGGTTATTTTTGTATTTTCTAGGTTTTGTAACATGCAAAAAAGAAGAAAAGGCAGTCTGCCTCTAACTCCTCTCTCTAGCTCTTACAATTGTTGCAGTCAATGAAAGTTGGAGAGGGAGATAGAGCCATGGCCGCCTATGCTATCACGATGGGGACAGACATTAGGCTCGTAAATTTTACCAAAATAGATCTTGACGAACCCAGGATTTGAACTTGGTACCTGCCGTCCGTCAAGGTAGCCGGTAGTCGGTTGCCTTAGCCTATTAGTCTAAGATCAAGGTTAGAGGATATAAGGTTTGGTAGCTATTTAAATGTTAACACGTAGGCTATTTCATTTAAAGGGGTATTTAGACATAGATACAGTTTATAATATACAAAGTACGGAACATCCGAAACGGATACTGCGCATCTTGTTTCGAAATCGAAACAAATATTGCGCAAGTACTTATGATGGCCACGATTGTAATCCGGCTTAATTGGGCGGCCACAAAGTATGCCAAGATCGGGGAATAGGTTTTTCGCCGGTTTGCTGTCGACGTCACATCAATTGCCACGTGGCACAATCACATTGAATTACGGCATCTCCAGAGATTACAGAAACGAATCAAAAAGTGACATGTGTCGAGTTGTTGGTCATGTCGTAGAATGGTCGTACAGAAAGTACACCGGCACCTGTACCTTTATGTACGATACAGTATTATGATTGGTGTCGTAGTTCAATAGATAGAGTTTTAGAGAGAGATAGGACTTAGAAAAATTTGATAGATTCGACCCTCTCTCCCGAAAAGCTTCTGTACAAAAGGTTAACTTTGACCCTCATACCTAACTGCTCAAGGGAGAAAATTCAAAGTTTTTTTTTGCTATACACTCAAGGGAGTCTTGCCTTCAGAGAGGTGAAGGTGATCACAGTTTTTGTCTCTCAGGGTGGCAGTTATTCTTGCTGAAACACAAAGGGGTCAGGGTTATCTTAGAGGCTTCGGGTGAGCTGCCTACTATGAAGACCTATGGAGGTCTCAAAGTTACAAGTTATGGGACCACCCTCTAGGGTGCCCATCTTCAATGGAGCTGGCTTCATGTACTGGGAAAGTATGATGACAGGAGCTCTATGTGAGAAATAGTTTTGGGGAATAGTGAGTGGACGGGTGAGGCGTCCATCAAATCTTGGGATCCCTCCAAGTTTGGAGGAAGCAGATTCACCAGAGATGCAGATCCGTCTTCAAGGGAGGAGATAAAGGAAAGGGAGGTGGTGGACAAAGGATAAGAGAAGGAGATGATCACACCAATAGCAACCGGTTCGGCATTCACGTCACCTATTCTAAGGAACGACTAGAATGATATCGATACCTAGGACTACAACAATATGGCAGCTAAGCACTTCATCTTCTAGAAATTGATGGTTCTTTTGTATTTCCTAGGTCTAAAATAAATTGCAGAAAAGAAGCCGAGGCAGTCAATCTCTTACTTCTCTCTCTAACTCCCACACTTGTTGCAGTCACTGAGAAGTTGGAGAGGAAGTTAGTGCCATGGCTACCTATGCTATCCAGAGATTTACAGGGTAGTAAAGTAGTTGATTTACTAAAATGAGAGTTGTCGTCTACAGGATTTGATCCTGGTACCTACAGATAGGTAATGTCGCCGGTAGCCGATAGCCTCATCCATTTAGCCAAAGTTTAGTGGTAGACGATATAGGGTATAATAAATATCTAAACGTTAAGATATAGGCTAAGTCATTTAACGGCAACTATATACGGGATACATAGAGTCAGTTCTGAAAATTACGGATAACGACTACGGAGAATAAATAAGTACCGCGCATTTGTTTCGATAGCGAAACAAATACATCGCAAATATTTATGACAGCTATGATTGAAATCAGCATTCAATCGGACGGCCGAAAAGAATGCCGAGATCGCGGAAGAAGATTTCAACGGTTTTTGGTCGCTACCACATCGCATAACACATGGCACCACGACATTAGATTTCGGCATTTCCAGGGATTACGAAAACGAATCCAGAAAAGTCACGTGTCGACATTTTGGTCATGTTGTACAATGTTCGTGCATAAAGTACACCAGCACCTGTACCTTAATGTACGGTACAGTAATATGATTGGTGCCGTACGTCAGTAGATAGAGTTTTACAAAGAGATAAGACTTATAAAAATTTGGAAGATAGGACCGCCTCTCCCATAAAGCTTTTGTACAAAAGGTCAACTTTGACCCTCCATAACTTACTGCTCAAGGGAGAAAATTCAAAGATTCTTTTTTCTATCGACTCACAAGAGTCTTCCCTTCACAAGGGTGAAGGTGGTTAGAGTTTTTGTTTGCCAAGGTGGTAGTTATTCTTGCTGAAAGACAAAGGGGCGAGGGTTATCCTATAGGCTTCCTGTGAACTGCCTACTTTGAAGTCATATGGAGGTCTCAGAGTTGCAGTTACGGGCCCACCATCTAGGGTGCCCATATTCAATGGAACTAGCTTCATATACTGGGAAAGGATGATGACAGGAGCTCTATGTGAGAAACGGTTTTGGGGAAAAGTGAGTGGACGGGTGAGGCGTTGATCCAGTCTTGGGATACCTCCAGGGATTACAGGAGGCATATTCACTAGAGATGCAGATCCATCTTCAACGGAGGAGACAAAGGAAGGAGAGGTGGTGGACAAATGAAAGGAGAAGGAGACGACCACACGAATAGCAACTGGTTCGGCATTCATGTCACCTATTTCGAGGAACGAGGAGAATGATACTAATACCTAGGACTTCAACAATATGGCGACAAAGCACTTTATCCTCCGCCATCTTACTCAAGGACTTGCATGTCCTCATTTGTAGGTAGAAAGAGCATCTGATCTTCGAATGGCTCTCATAAAGATGTACCGAAGTGGTACGATTCAGCAACAACAGTTGGCTGATCAGAAAGTTAAGGAGTATGTATACAAAGGGGGAAATATGTTGGATTTTTGCAATGAGCTTGCTACACTCTTCATGGAGCTACAGAGTGCGGGAAAAGATTTGAGTGAAAAAGAAAAGGTTAACTGTTTACTGATGAAGTTACCTGATGAGTTCGTGAACATAGTTTACCGTGTGCAGGACTTGCCTGACTCAAGGTGGATATGGAACTCAGTGGTAGGAATGATTCTCGTTCAAGAGAATACAATTGAGATCCGAAGGGGAGGAAAGAGTGGCCAAGCCTTGGCAACAGCGACTGATTGGAGGAACAGGGATTCCCGAAAACCGGTCGGAAACTATGGGGGTAGGGAGCAGAAAAAACTGGCCGATGAGTTCGAACCAGGGGCTCCCAAAGGACTATGTCATTTTTGTAAGAAACCGGGGCACTATATGGCAGAGTGCACTAAGCTAACCGAGCTTCGGTTAAAGGAGGGGCACACCGGTGGTACCTCGAGAGGAAAGAAAAAGGCCCTTGTCACACAGGTACTTGAGGCTGAATCCGAGGACGAGGACGATGAGCTCCTTTTGGATGAGGAGTTGGAGGCGAAAAATGAGGTCGAAATTCCACGGAGGCAGAAATGTGCTTACGGTGGATTGAAAGGTGAAGCAGGCTGGATTGTAGATTCAGGTGCCTCCATGCACATGTGTAAGGATAGACACCTGTTCACTAAGATAAGAAAGATTCCCACCGTAGAGATAGAGTACGGGGATGGGAGGATAGTCACCACTACTCTTGTAGGATCGGTAGATCTAAAAGTGTTAGTAGAAGGAAAGACATCCATATTAACATTCTCCGATGTATTGTTTATTCCGGAGCTGAACAAAAATCTTATCTCTACATCAGTATTAGATGATAAGGGTTTTTTTATTAGCACTAGGGAAGGAGTCTTTACTGCTAGTTTTGAGGATGATGTCTATTTCATTGCTGAGAAAGGTAGCCATGGGATGTTTAGGCTGATCTTAAGTAATGAAAAGAAGAAACTTTATTATGCTGGTGTTCATGATATTATGATGTGGCATAAGAGGCTTGGGCATGTGAATCTAGATAAGTTAAGAGAGATGAAAAAGATGGGAGTGGTGGAAGGGATTCAGTTCAGTGAGAGTGATGATATAAGTGATTGTAGTGGATGTGCTCAAGGTAAAGCACACAGATTACCCTTTCCTAAGTCAGCCACCTATAAGGGAGAAAAAATTCTAGATCTAGTACACACAGATATTTGGGGACCGGCTAAAGTGCCCTCACCGGGGGGGAAGAGATTTATGATGACTATAACTGATGATTGGTCTCGGTATTCCCGGGTATATTTTTTGAAAAACAAGTCCGAAGCTGAGGATTGTTTTAGACAATATAAAGCATGGAGCGAAAAACTCCATGAAACTCCAATCAAGAGAGTAAGGAGTGACAATGGTGGAGAGTATACTTCTAACCAGTTTGAAGATTTTCTGAGGGAAGATGGGGTTCAACACCAAAAGACAGTTCCAGAAAATCCTGAACAGAATGGGGTAGCCGAGAGGTTAAATAGAACACTAAGTGATAGTGCTAGAAGTATGTTGTCAGATAAAAGGATAGGGAAAAGGTTTTGGGCAGAAGCAATGAACTGTGCTAATTACCTCAAGAATAGAGTTCTTACTTCAGCTATAAAAGATCAAACACCTTATGAGAGATGGACAGGCCGGAAACCAGACATATCTCACTTAAAGGTTTTCGCCAGTCAAGTGTTCAGTCTAGATACTGATCGGTCAAATTGGAAGCTAGATCCTAAAGGAAAACCAGGATACTTATTAGGATATGATGAAGATGTTAAAGGATATAGAGTTTATGATCTAAAAAGGGAAGATATAATCTTAGTAAAGCATCTAGTAGTTATGGATGAAGGAAAGTCTGTAGATCCCTTCAAATATACGAAGTCAGTAAAAATCAGATTTGAGTCAGAAAATTCCGATGACTTTGAGCTTCCTAACTATCCAGGTTTTAGAGAAGATGACATTCTTGCAGGTACAAATCAGACCGAAAAGGACCCGGCTGTGGAAACTCCAGTGACAACTCTACTCGAAGCGGAAGACGTGGTGGAAATTGATTCGGAATCAAGGGATAGGGGAGAAGTCGAGTTTGTTCGAAAGAATCCACGAGAACCATCTATTCCGGCCTCAGATTTTGAGGGGGGGAGGAGAAGTAGCAAAAGACTGCAAGAAAAACAGGTTAATAACAAGGTAACTAAACTATCTCATCAAGATGAACCTCAAACTTATGGAGAGGCGATGACTTGTCCAGAAAGAAACCGGTGGAAGACAGCCATCAATGAGGAGATGGCTTCAATCATGGCAGCCGATACTTGGGAGCTGGTGGACTGTCCACCTAACCGAAAACCAATCGGTTGTAAGTGGGTTTTCAAACTAAAACTGAACCCAGATAACACAATCGAGCGCTACAAGGCCAGATTAGTGGCAAAGGGATTTACACAAAAGGAAGGAATTGACTACGAGGAAACCTTTGCTCCGGTGGTCAGATTTCCCTCCGTCCGCATACTTCTCAGTTTAGCGGCGGCGGAAGACATGGAAGTGCACCAGATGGACATAAAAACAGCTTTTTTGCATGGAGAATTGGAAGAGGAGATCTTCATGCGACAACCCGAAGGGTTTGTGGAAGAAGGAGAGGAGAGTAAGGTATGCCGGCTGATTAAATCTCTTTATGGTTTGAAACATGCACCTCGACAATGGAATAAGAAGCTTGATGAGTTTCTTACCGGTCTGGGATATATTCGGATCAGCTCAGATCACTCAATCTATGTTTTCGAAGATGAGGAAGGTTTGATATTTATTGCAATTTATGTTGATGATTTGCTTGTATTAAGTAAATCAATGGAAAAAATTAACAAACTGAAAACCGATCTTAAGGGGAGATTTGAAATGAAGGATATGGGAGAAGCAAGATATATTTTGGGAATTCAAGTAGAGAGAGACCGAAAAAGGAAAATTATAAGATTGACTCAAAAAGAAGCAATAGGGAACATGCTTGAAAAATTTCAAATGGATAAAGCTAATAGTTGTACAACTCCAATGGAGTTGAAGAAGGGAAGTGAGGGGAGTGAGGAAGAAGGAGTCATAGTCTTAGACGAGGAATTATCTCATGATGAACAGAATTTCATGCAGACTATTCCTTACAGGCAAGTAGTGGGAAGTCTAATATATTTTATGAATTGTACCCGGCCAGATTTAGCTGCAGCTGTAGGAGTGCTGAGTAGAAGTCTAAATGCTCCCACTAAGAAGGATTGGGAGGCAGCTAAGAGAGTCCTTAGATACTTGGTAGGAACTAGAGATCTATGGTTGCATTTGGGTGGGGAGAATACTGACATCACTACTTGGAGTGATGCCAGTTATGGTGATGCTCCGATGAGGAGATGTACTTCTGGATATGTATTATATGTGGGTGATGGGGCTTGCTGTTGGAGTAGCAAACAGCAAAAGGTTATTGCTCAGTCCACCATGGAGGCTGAGTATATGGCCTCTTGCTCTGCTGTAAAAGAATTGATGTGGGTCAAGTCTTTGCTTGGTGAGCTTGGTCACCTTAAGAGTGGTGTGCAGAAAATATTTTGTGATAATCAGGCAGCAATCGCTATTTCTGCCAATCCTAAACACCATTTTAAAGCCAAACACATGGACATCAGACTGAGTTTTGTTAGAGAGAAAGTAGAAAACAAAATAATCAGTTTAGAGTACAGACCAGATAGTGAGATGGTAGCAGATATGATGACCAAACCTGTGCCTTCCCCTAAGCTAATTTTTTGCAGGGAGAAGTGTGGTCTGAAATTAAAGATTGACTAGAAAATAAGGGGAGTGTAGAAACTAATGGTTTTATTAGTATTTTCTAGGTCTAAATAGAAATATAGAAAGAAGCCGAGGCAGTCTACCTCTAACTTCTCTCTCCAAATCTCAAACTTGTCGCAGTCACTGAGAAATTGGAGAGGAAGCTAGAGCCATGGCTACCTTGGCTATCCTGAGGTTTACGGGAATTTTATACTAGGGTTTATTTATTTATTTAAAAGGAATGTGCCGGCGGCAGGATTTGATCCTTGTACCTACCGGCCGGCAGTCAGGAAATAGCCGGTAGCCTTAGCCGTTAGATCTAGCAGTAGTATTACGTGATATATAGTTTGATAATTATATAAATTAGAATACGTACGATAATTCATTTAACTGTTACGATTTACGGGATGCATAGATCCGGTACGAATGACAGTACGGATTACGAATCAATACCGCGCATTTGTTTCGGAAGTGAAATAAATACCGCGCATGTATTTATTACGGCCACGATTAAATCTGAATTTAATCGGACGGCCGGGATTAGCGCCGAGATCACGGAGGAAGATTTCGGCGGTTTGTGGCCATCGCCACATCGGATGACGCGTGGCGAAATTCCGTTGGATCGTAGAATCTCCGGATATCATGGCACCGAATCCGGATTTGACATGTGTCGACATTTTGGCCATGTCGTACAATGTCCGTACATAAAGTACACCGGCGGCTGTACTTTTACGTACGGAACTCAATTCTGATTGGTTCCGTACATCAGTAGATAGAGTCTGTGAGAGAGATAGGACTTAGAAAAATTAGAAGATAGGACCCCCTCTCCCAGAGAGCTTCTGTACAAAAGGTCAACTTTGACCCCCCATAACTTACTGCTCAGGGGAGCAAACTCAAAGATTCTTTTTGCTATCGACTCAGGGGAGTCTTGTCTTCACAGGGGTGAAGTTGGTCAGCGTTTTTGTCTGCCAGGGTGGCAGTTATTTTTGCTTAAACACAAAGGGGTCAGGATTATCCTAGAGGCTTCTTGGAAGCTGTCCACTCTGAGGACTTATGGAGGTCTCAGAGTTACAGTTCGTATCACTATAGCTAGACCTAACGGCTAAGGCTACCGGCTAATTCCTATCTGCCGGCCGGTAGGTACAGGGATCAAATCCTGTCGCCGGCGCTTAACTTTTAATTAAATAAATAAACCCTAGTATTAAATTCCCGTAAACTTTAGGATAGCCAAGGTAGCCATGGCTCTAGCTTCCTCTCCAACTTCTCAGTGACTGCAACAAGTTTGAGAGTTGGAGAGAGAAGTTAGAGATAGACTGCCTCGGCTTCTTTCTATTTCTATTTAGACCTAGAAAATACTAATAAATCCATTAGTTTCTACAGTCTGCCCGCAAACAAACATTTGGCCATTCAGGAAATTAGAAGCGACAAATATTGCGCCATGAGAATTTCAACACATAGTATCTCCATAAGGGTATGTATCCATGTACTTCTAACTTAGCGAACTTACTTTGTATTTTAGCGCAGATTCTATGGACCCGGTTTTGAGATGTCCCAATGTGTAACAACGAAATTGTTACTTAAGGGTGTGACGATTGTATACGTTGACAATGCCCGTGACGGCTGTCAACGTCTGCAATCCGTGACGACGCACCGGATTTTATTCAAAATTGTTTCTGACATCTTTTACCTGTGCGGGACATTTGTATACGTATATCATTTAAACCCTTTGAAATGGCATTAGAATCTTCATATCCCTGAAAAGAAGAATTCATAGTGAACGCAACTTGAAAAAACAAAACAAATTGTGTTCTTTGATGGACGCAAAAGTACAAAACATAGCGAATCGTGTACTTCTCCTCGTCAATTGAAATCATTTGAAAGTTTTTATTTTTTTTGAAATGTGCGGATATGTGTTCCTAATTGTTTAGCGAAAATAATTTTATTTAAAACACATAGTCGATATTTTTTAAAATAAAGGTTGAAGATGAGGTTTCTTTACGTGGTCATGGCACAAAAAACACAAGATAGTAACATGTAGTACGTTCTAAGTTCGACGATGACGCAAAATGTAGTTCTATTTTTTTTTATTTCTTTGCACAGTTGTAACTTACGTGGTATGGCGCTAAGTTTTAGAGGAAAACGACGAAAAAAAAACACTTATTTTGGCACATGGAGACATACCCTAATAATGTCTCCACGTGTCCTAATAAACTTGACCCTGTCGCAAAACGCGGGACTGAAAGAACCACTTGAAAACAAAAATTACAGTGAGAAAAAAGACAGGAAACAAAGACGAAAAAACAAAGAGCTTTCAACGGATCAATAAGTTATCGATAAAATGAAATGAATGAATCCTTATGTTGTACCGAATATTTAGCGTGCTATATTGAGACTCAATCTATATATACATAGGAAGTTCGATACGACGTACACTTTCCATTACGTTCCGAACTTGACCCTTTATTTATTTATGAATGAATCTAACATTATCTATCACTTGCTACCTCCTTGTTTGTCCAATTGTCTTGGCCTCTATATCAACTTTTCCGCACTGAAAAATAGTTTCTCGAGTCTCCATATCTTGTAAGTATGAGCCGTGTGACGAGAGCACCTAAGGGCACTTTCCCATGTAACCGAAACCTAGTCCCGTTACTTTTAATTCTAACAAAGATTTCCCGTGCTACTTTCGAAGCGTTCCACTGTGGTGGAATGAAATCGGTAATTCAAATTGTCACGGATGTAGGCGTGGGTGAAAATTGTGACGGTTTCAAACGATTGTAAAAATTGCGACAATTGATGACACTTACAAAATACTGACGGTTGTAGGCGACTAATTTATTGTGACATTGTAGATGTTTAAGGTTTGGGATATTTTGACGTCTTGCTCACTTATGATAGCGTCGACCTCACTAATTTTGATATTTCCGCTAAGGTTTATTTTTTTTGTTTGTTTGTCCTTTCTCACTCTACTTGCCATCGAAAGATGCCCAAAAGCAGTCAAAAGTAACATTTTCAGAGATTTTTCATTTGATACTATTATTGTCATTTTTCATTGCAATAATTGTGAGATAGACACGGTAATGGGAGAGAGAAAGTCGCGCATTCACAAAATTTCCTTTTGACGAAATGGTGTCTGTTGGTCGAGACCCATCCACGGCCTATGTACGGAAAAAAGTACGCACGTGTTATAAATGTGCAGTGGGTTTTTATTTTGGTACTTTGCAGTGGGTTTTTTTTTTGTCCTATGCCCATAAACTTTTTCAAAAGCCTCCGACGTGTGCGATATCATCTGCCTATGTGTCCACATCATGAAACTTTAGCTAAAATCACCTCGCGAGGTGATTGGAGTATAAGTTTGAAGATGAGTTGGAGGGAGGCGAAAGTGGGTTGAAACGCGCTAGATGACAAACAGTACATTTTAAGTTTCAAAGTGACGCAAATTGTACTGTGGCAACTTCATTTTTTTCGTACGGCTGCGGGCTAAGTTTTGGAGGAAAACGACAGAAAAAAACCATTACTTTATCTCATGGGAAGGTGCCCTAAGACTTATAGCAAGGAGAGCTCACGGAGCTGAATTAGTACCCTTCTGTCAATAGCCATTAATTGCTGATAAAGTACTTCGCAATATTTTAGGCCTGACAGGTTCCATTTGCCCGAATCTGGACCGTAACTTGGCTGCAAGCTGTCAGAGTCTCGTATTGAGGCCGTTGAAAGCTACAAAGCGACAACTATCGTACATCATATCGGCAAATTGTTGTTGACATTTATTTCATTCGTTTGGATGAGCGATCTAGCTTTATTTCAGGCACCGGATTGGCTGGCTAAATTTCGGATATTATTAGAAAGTTCACTTTGGCCGTAGGCTTGTGAATGCAGACCAATAGGAAGCGTTCATTAGAGGAATGCATCTACCAACTGCCGTTTTCAAGCTTTTGTCGCGACAGGCATTCAACATCCCACGTGGCATTGCCCATCGACTGCTGGTCAATTATATGTGTTTTTCAATTCAGGCGGAGTCAAACCTGACACAATGTGACGTGATATTATGACGACAAAGGACACGCAAAGGACATTTAAAAAAGAATGGAAAAATAAAGAAGAAAACAAGAGATATTGATACACATTCATATTATATGTCAATGTAAATAGCTAAATATATATTGCCCTCTACAAATGAACATAAATATATATATATATATACAAACATTATATACACTGTATTATACATATTTATGTTGCGTTTCTGTTGATGTTTTTGAACTAGAAAATTCAACTTTTTTTTCAGTTCTCTCACGGAAGCAAGTACAGATCCTTTTTTTTTATGAACAAGAATGCATCGCTCGAAACATTTACGATAGCCTATCAGAAAAAAGAGAAAATAAGTACAAGACAATCACAGCATTTTGAAGCCAGAATCTGTACTTCACGGTCCATCTCTAATCCACCAATTACAACTCTTCCGTACAATTCTGCCATGCTCGTCATTTATTTACACGCTGTCGTCCGATAGAACCGTTCAGCACCGTGTCAGTAAGTATAATTTTCCGTACTATTGACTGGTCCCCAGCATACCAAATCACATTTTATACCAATCAAATACGAAATTTACGCGTGCGACGCCGACTGCCGCCATTCACGTGAAAGGTACGAAAAGCAAAAAGGAGAGCAAAAACTAAAAAATCGAAAAATTTACTCTGCCATATTTTTTGTCGTTAATATCATTCAATGCAGCAGCTTGTATACGTCAGCGCTACGTGCGCATCTTGCATGTAGACTTTAGAGCATAGTTCAAAAGTAGGCGCTTTTATGGTAGGCCTTTGGTAGACGCACAAAACTTGGCACAAAACTCGCGCAGAGTAGTCATACTGTATGTGTGTGCGTTGTGCACACTCTTGTACGAACGTACGAATCTGACGTATCATCATAGTACAGCGCACGCCGCCGGACGATTTTTTTTAGCGAACTGACACAGCGTAGGATGACATTCCGCGGGAAAAAAAACTTGTAAAACCGTCCGATCGTCCGAATCTGACGGTTTAAATAAAAAATACATCAAAACTCACAGAAAAAAAAATTGTCCGAAAGTTTTTCAAAATTTAGGCATGACGTTTAATTCTATATCGATCGATGTGCAACTCAACCCTGTTACTATTTTATTTCATTTTGAGGCCAATACAATATGGGTCGTAAGGGCATATAGTATGTTTTGCGTACAATAGGCAATATTGTATGGGCGTACGGTCACCTACTTTTGAACTATGCTTTAGAGCACTCTACAAGTGGTCTTGCCGTACAGATTTTTTATTTTTGCTTCTTTAGGGTTTATTCCATAGTTCAAAAGTAGGTGAAAGTAGGCCCATACAATATGCCTATTGTACGCAAAACATACAATATGGCCTTAAGACCCATATTGCATTGGTCGCAAAATGAAAAATAATAGCTACAAGGTTCAGTTGCACATCGATCGATAGAGAATTAAACGTCATGTCTAAATTTTGAAAAACATTCGGACAAATTTTTATTTTTCCGTGAGTTTTGAGGTATTTTTTATTTAAACCGTCATATTTGGACGATCGGACGATCGCTGATCAAAAGAGCGATCTAAGAAGATCACATGAAAAGCCCATAACACAACTTACGATAGGACTTGCGTCCGAGTTATTTTTTTTCGGGTTTTTTCCATACGCCGTGTCAGTTCCCTAAAAAAAATCGTCCGTCGGCGTGCGCTTTACTATGATGATACGTCATATTTGTACGTTCGTACAAGAGTGTGCACAACGCACACACATACAGTATGCCTACTCTACACGAGTTTTGTGACAATTTTTGTGCGCCTACCAAAGGCCTACGATAAAAACGCCTACTTTTTAAATGTGGTTTATTCCTTTTTCCAAGCACTGCGAAGTCTCAAAAGCTTTGTCTCTTTGCAAAATCTTCCCTCTTTCAAAAATAACTGTAATGAAATAGTATACACGGAACGGCATGACTTTGTTAGTTTCGCACCCTTTACTTTTTTGACGACTGCTTTTCGATCTCAATGTTGATAAATATTAAGATTATGAATTTGGTAAAAGAAAACAGAACCGGCGCACATCAAATGACAGGAAGGACACGTTTTGGGACGATTCTAAAAATGTTCAAGGGGACAGTTCGGAAAATTGTCGTTTGAATTTCGGCAAACATCCGAAACGTTTCTTAAAGGGTGGTGTAAAACTGACGTACGGACGATAGACCGTGTTTCGCCCTGTGTAAATGTTTTTTATCGCCAATTAATACATATTTTCTCCGTGCACACGTGATCGATCGATGACTGCCAATCGGTAGGTGAGACAAGCCACTCATTTTCCAATACATGATTTGATAAAAAATACCCATACATACAACGCTATTGTGTAAAGCTCATTTTGAAAATCTCATTATTTCAGTTTTAGGTTTAATATTTTTGTCAGGTCATGGAGTGGATATTGCATGTTGTTCTTAAAAGTAAGGACGGTGGGAAAAAGAGAGAGGAATGGGAGAAAGAGGTCAAAGAGAATGAAATGGAAAATTCAGGCAAAAAATATCATGGAAATAATTAAGAGGATAAAAAGTAAGCAAAAGAAAACAAGAAGAGAAGTAACTCACGGCTCAACAATAGAAAAACAACTTCTCACATGTCAACAAATTTCAAAAGTTTCATACAATTTTAGATGACGAGTCAATGTAAATGAATTATTTTTCGTTATCCTTTTGCGTCCAGTATGTTTTTTTTTTTCGCAGGGGTTTAAAGAATTCAATGTCATTTTACGGCAACCGGCCGGAGAGACACAAAGGTGAAGGCATCTTCTTCAACCGTGAACGCCCATAGATCTCGAAGATTGGACGTCTACAATACCACGCAAAGACACGCAACATCACAAGCAACTACAAAAAAATACGGTGCAACAACATAGATAATAGACCTTGGCAATTGCACAAGCATTGTCGAGGTATATAACTGTCACAAACTTAAGTAAAGATTTCATTTTCCAACTTTGGGACACTTAAAAACTGTGTACGTATAATTTGTGCTCAGGTACAAAGTAAGTTTGTTGAGGTACGATTACATGTGGACACGACCTGATTGAGCATGTACTAAAAGGGTTACACTTTAGGATTATGTGTCCAAATTTGTTTTATGTATGTTGGGTTATGTGCCTATGTGTTAAAGTACGGGTTTTTTTTTTGTCGTTTTCCCACATAATGGGACCTACAATGAGCAAATCTTACGCCGTACAAAAAATGTGTGAAAAAAAACAACATTTGCATCACTTTAAAACTTCAAATGTAATTCGGTTTGACGTTGTTATCTTTTGGACCCACGGCGACGTCATGCAAACACATCTTCAAACTCTCACCGAAATCGACTTACGAGACGATTTTATAAAATTAGCAACAAAGAGATAAATAAGAAAACGTTGTCGCCTGCGTCACACGTCTTTGGATTTTTTTGCACGCGCGAGAGCACACATTTTTTTTTCCTTGCTCGTCACGCGCATGTATGAAGAAAAATGACGATCATGTACGAAAACAAATTGTAGGGTTTTCGGACCTCTAATTTCATTCATCGATCCTTTACTAATATTTGCGCCTTCCTCGTCTCTCCCCCTCCTTCTCAATCTACCCCTCCTCTCTCGCTTTTCTCGAAATGAAACACCACAATAATGGTATGAAATGAAAGAGCCTTCTTTTTTAGATATAGTTGGTCGTTGTTTGATAGCAAAACGAGTGATAAACGATATAAAAAGGAATTTGGGAAGACTTGGTGGAATTTTTTGGTACGAATGACGTCACCAGTGAGCACGACTTCGCAATGTCACAAAACCGTAAATATATACAATGTCACAAAAAACATTACGGCTACAACCGTCGTTGTTTTTGTAGACGTCACCAATTTTCGTAAGTTTCGTGATCGTGTTCAATCGTCACAAGTTTTACACATGGCTACAACCGTCACATTTAAAAGTTACGATATCGTTTTAAGACATTGAAACACTTTGAAAAGTACCTCAGAGAATCTTTGCTCAAATTCAAAGTTACATTTTAAAGTGTCGTTTACATGGCCATGTACCCTTTACTAGCAATAATGTTTCGTCTCATTTAGGTCACTTAGCTCAAAATAGTGTTAAGCCACATCCTTGTGTAATTGTAACTTAGCCAACTTATTTTTTATTATAGTGAAGATTCTCCGTACACCGTTTTTAGGTGTCGCGATGCGTAAGAAATGAAACCGTAACTTACGTTTGTAACAAATGTATGCGCCGACAATACTTGTGACGGTTGTGAACGTTTACAACTTGTGTTTTCGCGCATTGTTTTTTCTAACTGCTTGTGACGTCGCATGTCTTGATGTGACATTGTAGACGTACCGCCTTCAAGCATGTGCCATTTCATGGTTGAAAAAGATGCGCTTTGCCTTTGTGTCTCCTTTCTTGTTGACGTGAAATGGCATCAAAATCTTGAGACCCTTGCAATAAAATATTTGTATCGGGCACAAACGGACAAAACAAAACATATTGTGTACTTTTCCTCGTAGTAATAAACGCAAACGAACAAAACATAACGAATCGTGTACTTTCCTTTTGCTTGAAATCGTTTGGAAATTTTGAAAACTTATGACAGGGGTGATACTTTAATTTAAAACACATCGCCTATGTGTTATAAAATAAAGTTTGAAGATGACGTTTCTTGATGTGGCTGTGGGTCGAAAAACACAAGATGACAGCATGTAGTACACTCTAAGTTCGACGATGACGCAAAATGTACTACTTTTTTCGATTTCTTTGTAAGGTAGTAACTTAAGCGGTACGGCACTAAGTTTTAGAGGTTAGCGATAGATAAAAACCCTTACTTTGGCACATGGAGCATGACCTTAATAAGGCTATTTTTCCCCTATTCTAACTATTTATTTACGTTAATAGGAATTTACGTTATTTTTGGCTTTTTGCCATAGTTCAAAAGTAGGTGATCGTACGCCCATACAATATGCCTATTGTATGCAAAACAGACAATATGGCCTTAAGACCCATATTGTATTGGCCGCAAAATGAAATAAAATAGTAACAGGGTTGAGTTGCACATGGATCGATAGAGAATTAAACGTCATGTCTAAATTTGAAAAAAATATAGGACAAAAAAATATTTTTCTGTGAGATTTGAGCAACTTTTTATTTAAACCGTCGGATTCGGACGATCTGACGGTCGTTGATGAAAGTAACGATCTAAGAAGATCACATGAAAAGCCCATAACACATCTTACGATAGGACTATCGTCAGATTCGGACGATCGGACGGTCGCTGATGAGAGTAGCGATCTAAGAAGATCACATGGAAAGCCCGTAATACAACTTACGCTTAAGGCGGCCTACAAAAGGCCTACCAAAAAACGCCACTTTTGAACTATGCTTTTTGCAACGCTGATCGTGTAATGTGCTGCCGTGTGAGTGGTCCAGTGGTCCTCTTTCCGACAAGCACTTACAGCATACCGTATGGCTTTCCACGACAATTATACCGTATTTTACAAAGTCGCATTTTTTAGCTATCCTATAGACTTCAATGTGTACGAACAACAGGAGTGTCAGAGAATTGTTATTTTGTGGAAACAGTTTAAGCGGATTATGGTTTAGGTGTTTATGCATACACTGACCTGCTATGAAGGACCACACCTATTTGTGAGATACAAGACAAAAATATTTATGACAGGATTCCAAG
Source organism: Zygnema cylindricum (assembly GCA_037447655.1). Lineage (NCBI taxonomy): Eukaryota > Viridiplantae > Streptophyta > Zygnematophyceae > Zygnematales > Zygnemataceae > Zygnema > Zygnema cylindricum. The sequence continues at coordinate 2,722 of JBBHKE010001047.1, read as the reverse complement.
TGTCACTGTCCAATTTGCGTGAATATTTCTGATGCTGGATTCTGCGCTAAAACCACGTTACCCAGATTTTTGTTTTTTTTAATAAACGTAATGAAAACAAAGCGACACTCTGCGGAAGAATAAGTACAATACATTTAGACCCTATAAAAGCACTATCACGTATCAACCATATTAAAATTTTTAAAATGTCGTTGAAATATGTTATTGAATCGCTTCTGCGTTCGACGGGGTGGACATTTACGGGTATATGTTTTTTTTTTAATTTTAATTTGGCAGAGTGGGTTTTTTCTTACATTAAATCACCTAGATTTGTTTTTTTCTTGCCTACCTCTTTGTCGCTCTGACGGCCACTTGTCTACCATTTGAAGCACTTGGACAACTGGCAACATGTACCGCAGTGATGACGATAACGTACTTAAAAATACGCTCTTAACGACTTTTGGATGCTTGTCATTTGATTTTTTGTCGCGTCTGTCATACCGATGGTCACCGGGTGTGGTCGGGGATAAAGCAGGTGAGTGGATTAAAAAAATCGCCACGATTTTATCGTTTCTCGATATTGGTGCCATAAAATTGTCTCGACCTATGGATTGGTGTCAAAACATTAAAGTTACCAAAATAGCGCACGAAGTTCCCGATTTTCTCGTGTTTTGACTTTTATGGTCTGCGGCTTGCTTTCAGTGTCATAGACGTCATTGGAACGCATCTCGGCCGTCGATGACTCTTACGGACGATCGGGAACTGCGTCAGCATCATTTAATGCCGCTTTGGCGTGAGTGGGATCACTGGATCAGGGACCTTTTGGAGCTGTCGCATTTCGCAAAAGAGCTGACCAAAACTAGTTTTCTCGTGCGCATATAATTATTTGGTCTGACCGTCGGGAGCCAGGGCCGTACGTATCCTGATAGTACGGTCAGGGACGTACGTATCCTGGTCGTACGGTCTGAGTTCTGGTTGCCGCGAGCCGTGGTTTGGTAGACAACGTCTGTCCAAAAGCTCGCTGGATTTTTCGTAGTTTTCTGCGACTTGATGATTTGAATGCTGTGCAGCTTTTGTCGAATTCTGTGCACACGGGGGATTTGTATCGTAAATAATGTTGATAAATGTGCATAAAATGTACGGACGTAGGAGAAGGACGCTTTACAATTATTTTCCAGTGTCACAAAGGGCTGCGCTCCATGAGGGCCAAAAGCGATCATTTCAAAGGTCGTTTTCAAATGATTGGGCGGTTTATGACCGTAGGATTCTGAGGGTAGCTCCTTCGGGACTCTTTCCAGACCATATTCAGGTAATTCACAATCTTTGGAAAGTTTATGACCGTAAGATTCGGAATAGACGGTTAAGAATGGCCCCAATGATTAAAATCGGCCTTACTCTGGTCACGAGAAGTTCCCTGATGGGGCTAAGCCCTGACCTGGAAAAATAGGGGAGCCGTACGGGTCTGGGCAGTTTGCTTGCATATGTGACGCTTTAAATGACGCTTTAAACAGTTCCGGCCGTCAGATTAATTTTGGACGACGGTCAATAATTGCTTCAAGGACTCGACGGCCAGTTTCGCACGATGCACACACCTCCGAATTGTACATACAACGATTGAACGGTCAGATTTATGGACCCATACAACGGCGTACCCAGGAACTCGAACTGAAATGTTTTGAACATTCTCCGGCATGTGAAAAGTACGGCCACGCGGAAACATTTTATTTAGGATAGGAAACAACCAGTCAACGTCCAGCTCAGATTATCGGCTCGTTTACACCAATGAGAGAACACGGTCAGGCTTGCAACATCAACGATGCAGGCTGTCCCGCAGGCTCATCGGAAAATTGCCAATCAACATCCTCATGTCTGCACCTACAAAGTCCACGGCAAGACTTGCCGGCCGGCACAAGGACACGACAATGCGACACAGAAAAACACTGATCATACAAGTACGGACACACCGCGGCTGATGACGTAAGTTCAAATATCAAAACCGCGGCCCCCATCATAACCGGTGGCAGCCGTACATGCAGATACGCCCAGAACGGCCGTCAGTCAGTTAATCGATTGTACAAACGGCTGCGATCCACCTGCTTACCCGTAATTCCGGCAGATCGCAAATTTTTTCTTTCGATCCTACCCTGTGGTAAACCCGCGGTAAACTTTGTCCGACACGCTCTGACTTTTCTGTCGTACGAAGGATCCATATTAAACCCGTTAATTGATCAGGATTCTATCCAGCAGATTCTGCAATCATGAACCCGAGCGTGAGCTGTACGCACCGTGGATCTGTACAAAATTACTGAACTCGTCAGGTTTTAGGGTGGATCCGTACGGACAATATTCGAGCCCGACAGCTTTGATAAACACCCAGTTGATACGCTTGTCCTTGAAGTATTTTCTACCGGCCGCCTTTGCAGAGACGTTGTTCCTTACGTGTCCCTGCAGTCTTCACTCTGCAGTCCAGAGCTTCCTTCACTTTTGCTGACGTCCTGTTTCTCTTTGTCCTCCCTCTCTCTCACTCTCATTCACTGTCTCCTCTCTCTCTTCCTCCCCTTGATACAAGAGGCAGGTGATGTGGATATAAATGTAAAGTGAGCCGATAGGTGAATATATTTGATGAAACCTGATTGTAGAAATTTGTAGCAAACCCTAATTTCTGTTAGGGTTTCCCTGCTGACGTCAGCCATGCTGTCAGCACTAGATGCAGCTTTGGAAGCTTCTTCCGCATCTGGTAAAA